>JAWZYT010001696.1:0-152500 GCA_034508575.1 Petrolisthes manimaculis
CTGTGAACCTTATTTGCTCTGCTTTTAATTACGAACAAAGGAAAGGCCCCTATTTTGTTTCTCTCTTGGGTCCACCATTTGTACGACTGTCCTTTAATTTCCTTTGTTATTGTTGTCTGTCCTACATCTCTATTTTATCACCTTTATCTATCTCACGTCCTACACGGTCTTCCAGGGCGATGATGGGTTTCTATCATCCTTAATTTAATCTTTCCCGTTTTTCGTATTTGTTTTGTTTTGTTTTTTTTAATCAGAGGTGAGAGGTGTGTCCCGTGATTAATTAAAAGTGAAATGAGTTGCAAAGTTTGTTAGGTAGAGGAAAAAAAGGAAAATAAAGGAAAATAAAAGAAAAGAAAAAAAGAAATAAAGGGACAAGTGCATATTGGAACGGTATAGCGATGGGACGTAGATGCAAAGGGTGTTGTTGAGTTTGTTAAGGGCCTTGTGATATTGCAAGTGACCTAGTGTTGATTTCAAGACTGTTTAATTACGATATGATCCTAAATAATTAACTTTCTCTCTACATCAGCAACAAGTGGTGATACAAACGACATTCCTATAGCAACAGATCAATTTGAGGATTTTATGGGCGTTTGATTGAGATATGTTGTTGCCTTATTATACTGGAGTGAGTGAGGAAAAACAGAGTACAAGAGGAGGCTGGTGGTGGGTGGTCAAGGTTTTATAAAAGGAAGGTGGAGAGCGGAAACGAATGATAAGTAAATGGGTTGTGGTGGAGGTAGAGGAAATGGGAAAAAGTAAAGATGGAGAGAAATTAATGGAGGAATAGCGACAGCGTTATATGGAAGGGTAGACAAACTGGGAAGAGGATGCATTTTTTTTTTTTTTTTTTTTTTTTTTTTTTTTTTTAAGAGTTTTTAGATAGAGGAAAGAACATGAGGAAGATTGTGGAAGAGATATGAATCATTGGATTGGGACTTATTGACAGTGAAAATTCATGGGGAAAGATGGTGATAGGAAAACTTGAGTAATGGGATAATGGATAGGAGCAGAATGAGGAAAGTAATGGGAAAAAATGGAAGGAGGATAGAAGAGTTTGGAAAGGATAGATGACTAATGTGGAAAGGTTGGAGTAATGAGAAAGGAGATAGGAATGGAGGAGAGTGAGGGAAGTAGAGATGAGTGATATGCATGGCAAGGTTGGAGGATGGAAGGTGAGTGAGGAAAGACAGAGATGCTATTGATGTGAAGAGGATGCATGGGGTGATGGGAAAGTAGGTAGGAAGAGAGAAGAGTTAGATTTTTTTTTTTTTTTTTTTTTTTTTTTTTTTTTTTTTTTTTTTTTAGAATAATGAAGATAGATGGAAGGATCGGTGGTTTGAGATTGGGGAAAGGAGTGAATGTACAGATAATTGAAATACTGATGGAGATATGGGAAATAGGGCCACAGGCAATATTATCAGTGGTATTGACGATGGTGTGGTACCGGTACGATGGCTCTATTGTTTGTCAATGGAGTCATCGTACCATGCCATCGTACCTTACCATACTATACCATCGTCAACACCAACATAATTCTTGCCTACAACCCTTAGATAGATGGGAAATGTAAGAGTATTACAACATAGATTTGAAAGGGCATGTGTCGAGAGAGAGAGAGAGAGAGAGAGAGAGAGAGAGAGAGAGAGAGAGAGAGAGAGAGAGAGAGAGAGAGAGAGAGAGAGAGAGAGATTTTACTAAAAGCAAATGAAGGAGAGTGGGAGGGGGGAGGGGGGGTAAGGTAAAACTATGATATTGGAGTGGAAGACGAGAGGGAGCGTGAAATAGGAATGTTTGTAGGAGAGAGAGAGAGAGAGAGAGAGAGAGAGAGAGAGAGAGAGAGAGAGAGAGAGAGAGAGAGAGAGAGAGAGAAAGAGTGAGAGAGAGAGAGACTCATTGATTGACTGATTGATATTAGGCGCCGCAACAGCGAGGTCATATAGCGCCAGGAAAAGGTGTACGTAGTGATTCTGATTCCACTTGGGTAGATCTGGTAGGGTTGGAAGTATGTTGCTGTGCGTCGAAGTCTGGCTGATTCGTAGCTGAACGAGCGACATGAACACTGCCACTTCCTTATCATGATCCCTGAATAATCGTCTGACTAATGTGGAATGATGAGACCAGAGGGCGACCAGGGATGGGGCATCGGGTGTTTGTCTTGAATTGCAGATGGGGTAACTCTCTCGTGCAATGGTATAGAGAGATCATTTTATATCTGATATTGAATAGTGGGGCTATGATGGGTGTAGTACTGTATATACACTGTTGGTAAATATGAAGTATCTGATTCCTACAATCTATTTCAATCAACAGAACACATTTATTTTTATTAAGTCTTATTTTCTGGTCAAAGAGTAGGTCAAATTTTGTTGATTTTTGAACTTGGCCGAGATAACAACCTTAAAAATCCCCATACCAAAAGCGAGACAATTATTCTGGCCGCTAAATCCTTAATTAATAGAAACACACACATACGAACAACGGACAGACACACGTGACCGAAACTATTACCTTACCCGCTAACGCTGCCGCTAATAACTACAATATTAATATTCCTTGGTGTACTTGGTGTAGTTTCATATTACCAGGAGTTACCGTAGTGTTGCAAGGATATGTGGTTTTAATTAAAGCTAGATAGAATCATTTAAACCCGTCACACACATACACACACTACAAACACACACACACACACTACAAACACACACACACACACACTACAAACACACACACACACACACTACAAACACACACACACACATATCCACCTCATCATTTACTAAAAGAAATGGTTCAAATATGGAATTATCAGTAACCTCTGTTTCTCCAGAAGCACCTTATGATCGTGCAGGAAAATTGGAGGCTTCTGATTCCTTCAGAATAAACCACAAGAGAAGTTCCTTCCATATAGGTAGTGTTTCGTGGCAATATTTGAAGGACTTATATATCTCCAGTTTTCCTACAACATTTCAGTACATACAAAAAAGAAGTGAGATCCTACTTGTATTATATTTATGTAAAAGAATGGAGAGGAGGTGTGAAATGTGTGTAGTGTTTGAATTATAGAGATGATAAAGTGAGCAGACACACGTTGTATTCGCCTCGGGAAAATTATTATTCTTTATTTCTGTAAGCTCCCACACGTCCTCTCCCTCTCACATTTATCACACTCCATTCTACCTCATTCTCTCCTTCTCACTTGTGCCCCCATTTCATTCTACTTCATTCTCAACCTCTCATTTCTGTCTCTGCTGCCCCTCTCACATCTTCCCCACTCCATTACACTTCATCCTCTCCCTCTCATTATTACCCCCACTCCATTGCACTTCCTCCTCTACCTCTCATTATTACCCCACTCCATTGCACTTCCTCCTCTACCTCTCATTATTACCCCACTCCATTGCACTTCCTCCTCTACCTCCTATTTTTAACTATCCCACTTCAACCTTTCCCTCTCACATGAAACATATTCCATTCTATTTCATCTTATCCCTTTCATTTCACTCCCCTCCCTCTCGCTTCTATTCCACTCTTTTACGTCTCATTCCTTCCCTCTCACTTCTGCCCCACTCCATTATACTTCATTCTCTCCCTCTCACCTCCATCCCTCTCATTTCCATCCCTTTCACTCCCATTCCTCTCATTCCCATCCCTCTCACCTTCCACCACTCTCCTCTCCATCCCTCTCACTCTCATTCCTCTCACTCCCGTCCCTCTCACCTCTATCCCTGACACTCCCATCCCTCTCATTTTCATATCTCTCCTCTCTACCTCCGTCTCATCCCGTCCTTTTTCTTTCTTTCTAGCCCACTATCCACATATCCACTCTTTTCTTTCTCTTCCTCACAACTGTTTATTTTATCCCAACACTAGTCCTCTTCTCAGCTCTTAAAGGTGAACCAGGAGCAATTATTCCTCCAAGTTATTCCTAACAACAGGCCACCATTATTGTTATATAAATAGGGTTCATTTAGCCTCGGACCTGGATTCCTTACCTGTCGGGGTTCCTGCACAACTAGACAGGCAAGTTTGGCCATGTGTACTGTGCGGGGTGCGAATGATTTACAAAAGAGGATAGAAGGGGTGAATGTATTTGAGAACGGATTGATTGATGGATATTAGGCGCCGCAACATCGAGGTCCTATAGCGCCAGAAAAAGGTGATAGAGAGGTGTGACAGCAAGCAGGAAGGAAATGAAAAGAAAAGAGGGACAGTTGAAGAACTGAAAGCTAGTGGCTGGGGCCGAAGGGGCGCCAAAACCCTATAAGTATTGCCCCCATTACTACAGGCAATACCCCCCTACGGGGTTTGAGAACGGAAGGGTAGATGTGTTGGGTATGTGTGAAACTAGTATAAAAGGAATTGGTTGAGATGAAAGGGATGAGATATGTAAGGAGGGTGTGTTACTGTTGATGAAGGAGGAGTAGAATGATGTCCTGAACGATTATGTATGTATCAGTTCAAGGTGCAGGTATGTAATGATTACAGGAATCATATAGATTATATGTGTGCTAATGACAGTACTGTTCGTGCTGTTCTGATCACAAGGGAGTGTTATAGCGTCGAGCTGCCCTTTATTTATTATATATATATATATATATATATATATATATATATATATATATATATATATATATATATATATATATATATATATATATATATTGTTACAGGCTGTTACATAACGGTATTATTATGTTCTAGTTTAGCTTTCCAGGTTAGCTATTAAATTTATTATGTAAAGTATCACCTGAGAAAAGCTGGACGATTTATTTACCTTGTTCCGCCATTGTATCCGAGCATGTATGTGTTCACGTTCGTGATACATGATCACCCATGACATTCTTAGTGGTGGAATATACCGTGAGGGTTGAAAGCAGTTCAAACCAGTTTCACCAGACATGACAGCCTTTGGAATGTGCTGATCTGACAGCATGATGGAAGCTTGCCACTGCTGACCTCTGAATGCTAGATTCACTCTGTAATTATCTGTATGTTAATCTCTAGGCTATAATCAACTGCTTATTGTCATCTTGTATATAGAATTAGGGACAATATATATTTACTCATGAGTCCATGAGTTTACTCTAAACTTTTGAGTATTTAATATTCCCAGTAATACTAATAAGGGTACTTGACTCAGATCAACGGTATAAGTAAGTCAAGTTGATTGTGGAAGGTCTACCACAGACGGATGGTAAGCGTCACAATTAATTGGTAAGATTGTCTGTTCAGTTGGCTGGTAAAGATAGCCACACTGAAATATAATTGAGAGTCCGGTTGGTATTTCCACAGAAGCAGAAGCAGGTGAGTATCTGCGAAAGGTGTGGTATGTCACCGTGTGGGCAAATCCCTGGATCAAAGAGTGGAAGATAGTATTATGAAAGAATGAAAGAATGAAAGAATGAATGTTACATGAGTGGTGAAAACCGTGTACAAGATTGATATATAAGGAAGGAGAAGATGGCATATGGTGAGTGATTGTCTAAGAAAAGCGAGGAATAAATATGAATGAAGAAAAAGAACTGGTTTATGATAGACAAGAGTAAGTGGAAAAGTTTCACGAGGAAGTGTGTGTGTTGTTAGATTTTACGTGGATTGAAAGAGGGAGTAACTGTGTATATGACCTATTTCACTGGGTATACTCTGTCCCCTTACATTACTTCGAGTATATATTTCTGCTTCACTTTCTACCCCTGGCACTGCAGCCTACCCCCCCCCCCCCTTGAAGAAAGAAAGGGGA
Organism: Petrolisthes manimaculis; assembly: GCA_034508575.1. NCBI lineage: Eukaryota > Metazoa > Arthropoda > Malacostraca > Decapoda > Porcellanidae > Petrolisthes > Petrolisthes manimaculis. Next base: position 5,741 of record JAWZYT010001696.1, read on the forward strand.
ATGGGGGTATTGATGATGAAGGTGAGGATGATGATGGTGATGATGATGTGGATGATTTGGTCTTGTTTCCTGACATATTTTTAAGGAATCAAAGTGCTACAATGTATTAAAAGTATACTATCCTCTTAAATTATTAGCTTCTCTTCATAGGCTTTCATCCCTCTCCCTCCCTCCCTCCCTCCCTCCATCTCAGTCCGTCCCTCCCTCTCATGGAGCTAGAATATTCTAGCTCCATGCTCCCTCTCTTTAGGCTACCCCAGTCTCTTTCCTCCTTCCCTCCTTCAGTCCCTCCTTCCCTCCTTCTACCTCAGTCCTTCCCCACCCCCCTCCTCTCTCTCTCTCTCTCTCTCTCTCTCTCTCTCTCTCTCTCTCTCTCTCTCTCTCTCTCTCTCTCTCCTTTATTGACCTCATCCCTTCCATTCATTCATTCATTCATTCATCCTTCATTGCTTCATTCTTTTCTATGTTTTGGTCAAATTTCTACGAGTACAAAAATCTTACTTTGTTTTTTCTTTCTGGCATAATTATTTTTCCCTCCTTCCATTCCAAAATTTTCCCTCCCTCCTTTTCTCTCTTTTTTCTACCTTCCCCTCCTTCCCTCCTTCCTCCATTCCTATCTTTTCCCATTATGCTATTTTACATAAAACCATTTCATTTGTAGTTTTATTATATAGACGAAATGCTTGAGCTCACACACACACACACACACACACACACACACACACACACACACACACACACACACACACACACACACACACACACACACACACACACACACACACACACACACACACACACACACACACACTACATGTATATAGGTAAGATTTAACGTAAGAATGAAGTCTACTTTTTTGTTTACATTCTTTATTTACCTTTAAAAACCTATATAACCCAACCAACACTCAGGGAAGTCAAGTTATATAAATGGATATTGATAATTGAGAAAAATGAAGTCATGTAATTAACAAGAAAACAAAAAACAATGGCAATAACATAATGAAAAGTTGAACACAGTCAAAAACAATATTAATTAATGAAACCTAGCGTGAATAATAACGATGTCAGTGATGATACTAAGGAGAGTAAAAAGTCTATATATAAAATAAATTAGCCTCTCCTCAGAAACATCTCTCTCCTTCTCTCTCTCTCTCTCTCTTCCTTCACACTTTTTGTTTACCGTCTTTTTTCTGTTTGTTTGTTTTGTTTACCGTCTTCTGTTTTTTTTTTTTGTTTACCGTCTTCTGTTTGTCCTTTCTGTTTACCTTCTTCTGTTTGTTCTCTTTGTTTACCGTTTTCTGTTTGTTCTTTTCTCTCCTTCCTTTATGCTCTTCTTTCTAAAATATCTTTCCCTATGAGGCTTAAAAAGGAGATACGTATTTTCTTGTGGAGTGTCTCGAATCCTCCAAAGCATAAGAGGAGGAAATCAGTTGTTCCAGATCAATTTATAATGATCAAACATTAGCTAACTTTATTCCTCCATCCACCTCTCTCTCTCTCTCTTTCTCTCTCTCTCTCTCTCTCTCTCTCTCTCTCTCTCTCTCTCTCTCTCTCTCTCTCTCTCTCTCTCTCTCTCTCTCTCTCTCTCTCTCTCTCCTCATGCCTACTTTTCTTTTCTTTACTTTTACTCTCACATTTGCTGAAATTTCTGGAAGCGTTGCCGCGATATAAGCCATTAAAGTCTGGAATGCAGCTCTCCGTCAACCTTAATGTTCACACACACACACACATACACACACACTATACCTCTCGCTTACACACACACACGCACAGACTATACCTCTCGCTTACACACACGCACAGACACACACACTATACCTCTCGCTTACACACACACACACACACACGCACAGACTATACCTCTCGCTTACACACACACACACACACTTTATCTCTCGCCTCCACACACGCACACACACACACACTATACCTCTCGCTTACACATGCACACACACATACACACACACTATACCTCTCGCTTACACACATACACTATATCTCTCGCCTCCTCACAAACACATACAATACCTCTCGCCTACACACACACACACACACACACACACACACATTATATTCCTAGGTAGGGGTCCTCTTTTTCCTGGTTGTCTTTACATATTCCTGCCACAGACTTGGGCGTCGAAGAACTTTCCATTATCAACTTAACAGAATGGCAACTTCTGAAATTTTGCTCCCGACGAATGTGGGTTTGATTCACTTTTTATTCCATTTGGTAATGAACGAAGTGTATGGATGGATGGACTCATTAGCGCCTTTGGAGTGTTGAATGTTCACTACCTTATTGTTAAACTCTAAATAAATGTGGAGAAAAAAGACCGGGTGAAAGGTAAATAAGTATCCTACTGAATCCCCAAACTATATCCCGAAACAGATTCTTTATCACTAACATTGAGGTGATTTGTTTTCCGGCATCGTTTGGAGGAACAGTCTCCTCCACTCCCGCTTTCACCAGTTCAGCGTTGTCATCGTATACACCAGGCATCGTGTGAGCTACCAGTTCCGACTCTCACATCTGAAACACCTGCCATCAACCCTTACTCTTACTGGCAGGTGTTTCGAATGCGAGAGTCGGAACTGGTAGCTCACACGATGCCTGGTGTATACGATGACAACGCTGAACTGGTGAAAACGGGAGTGGAGGGGACTGTACAGTACATACATTATCAGCAGCTTTTTAATTTACCCAAAAGAGGTTTTCTTCCTAATTAAATGCCCCGTGTATGCAGTCAACCTTACCTCACACTCAATTTATTTTTATTTGTCAATTATATTATATTAATTTTGTTTACTTCCATTATTAAAGATGAAGCATCACCAACACCCACCACTATAATACACACACACACACACACACACACAAACAAACACACACACACACACACACACCTGTGACTACAACCCACGCTAGACTGGGTAATATTTTATACCCTTAGGCCAGAGCATTATACCATTGTCTTGTGTGTGTTGGTTTAATCCTTGTGTTTATTGTACAACAGAAAGGAGTGGTTTAGAACAGATTGTAGCTACATCGGAACATTCCCCCTCGCCCTCTTAGTAAAGGATAATATTATGAGATGGCTTCGAAATATGATCCGAAACTAATAATTGAACCAACCCGCTTACCGCTATCATAGAATTACAATATCCAGGGGGAAAATGAATACACTTCTCCTCTGTTCTTTCAGTTTATGAGAGTGTGGAGCTTATATTTCCATACTGTACAGTCGGCGGCAAAAGTCCTGTCGCCTCACTTGCTTCACCGAGGCACGCGATGTTCATAAACTCGAGATTATAAAGTGTAGAAAACGTGTATATTTTTCGAGTCCATGAACACTGCCTGTCTCGGTGAAGCAGGTGAGGCGACACGACTTTTGCCGCCGACTGTACCTTATTATGATGTAGCGGATGTGGTGACACGACTCTTGCCGTCGACTGTACAGTATTACGTACAATAATGAACACAACAACTATATACGAAAGAAGCTAGGCCTATTTTATTAGCTCTTAATTTAGTGTCTAGGTTATCTTAGGCACAATATTCGTAACGAGTTCTAAGGAGGGGATTGAAGACACCAGTAAAGTCCTGTCTTTGGTGAATGAAAGTGAACCATTTGAGTAAGTCTTTTAAACCAATATTTCAAAGACCTTTAGTTTCGGCAGTTTTAGAGCAACGGATTCCTACAACCTCTTCCAAACAACAGGACACCATTTTGTATTTTTTTTAAATATATATTTTTTTTTAGTCAAGCTTTTCTTTGGATGAGTCCGGGCGCTCCAATGTCCCAAAAGTAAACTATTATATTAGCTTAAATGTTCTCCTCACACTCACTCTATCTGCTCACACTCACTCTATCTGCTCACACTCACTCCACCTGCATCCTCACTCTCTCATTGAATATTCCCCTCCTTCCCTTTATTCCCCTTAACCCAACATAGAATATCCAATATGCATAACATCTACGCACGTGTTTTGACAACATGAAATCTGTTATACCAAAATGCATTTACACTATCCCTATACTGCCACTCATACTCACAAATAGTGTTTCATCGGCGAATAACAGTAAAAACACCATTCGTTTAATTCTATATCTGGCCAGTGCCACTCCAGCATTTACAGTTCAGAAGAGAGTGAAACAAACAAAATATGGAATCCTGTATTTTGTAAAGGTAAGAGGATACTAAATATTTCTGTTTACATTTTGATTTTATGCCAAATTGTTTTGTATACGTGTTTACATGAGTGTGGAGTGTTGTTGTGTGTAGGGAGGGAGGGAAGTGTAGCGTTATTCTGTTCTGAACTTCTGCTTGGCATATCTCCTTCAATTGAACAAAGACGGGAACATGATACAACCCATTTTTCTACCTCACACCGAGATCAAAGTCGTTTCGAAATTCCATCTTTCATGAGACAGTATTGCCGCCTTTGTCTACTTCATACATGGACATCACAGACAAAGTTTTACGTTGTCCATTCTGTGTTGGAACGTTTCTCTCTCTCTCTCTCTCTCTCTCTCTCTCTCTCTCTCTCTCTCTCTCTCTCTTTCATGCCTTAAGTTTCATTTTTATCAAACTCTCCCTTCCCCTCGCCCTCTGCTCTTGCTCCATTAACTTTCCCTTTCTGTGCTTCCCACAATCACTTCTATCCTCCTCCTCCTCCTCCTCCTCCTCCTCCTCCTCCTCCTTCTCTATTCCGGTCTTACTCTTCTACTCCTCTTTTTCTTCTAGCTGCTACCCTCTTCTTTTTTATTATTTATCTTTCTATTCCTTTTCACCACCGTCCTCATTCTCATACCTGTTCTCCCTCCTTCTCCCCCAACTTATTTTCTTCTTTATTGACGTGTTCATAGTCCTCCTCCTCCTTCTCCTCCTCCTCTTCCACCTCTTAATATTATACAATACGTCGCTTATCAGACTTTCTGCTCTTTTTCCAACACATTGGTCCCTGAAGTCATTATTATTAACGGGAGGAATAGACTGGATAATATTATTAGAGAGTAGACCAAGATAGATGTTTGCTTTGATAAAAGATTTTATTTCGTGAACATTTTGCACAACCGCGAACAAAATAATGTTTACATTTGAACGCCTTAATTCCTCTATCATATGCCAGAAACATGTCCAGGTAAAGGTGGCCTTTTGTTTGGAATTTATTGGAGGAATCGGTTTCTCCAAATACATCAACATTGTGTACAACCTCTTTACGCTTTCTGCAGACTCACTGAGAATATGAAGCTTCTAATCAAACTCCACATATATACCAACCTCTTCTCACACAGGTTGCTTCACTATTTTATTCTCCTTCAGGTGTCACTAAACTGCCTCCACATTTATACCTACAGTACTTTGGATCTAGGGATTTAGAAAAGAAGAAGAATCTGGTGACCCGATGCAAGAAGCTGCCTTTGTAGACCATTGATTACAATTATCCTCCCATCCCTCCACACACACACACACACACACAGACACTCTTACAATTGGTAATGTCCTTGTGTTTTACTAGATTTGTTTTGCTGTATGTGATCTATCATAATGATTTTATTCATACACTTTATTTGTTGTACAGTCGGCGGCAAAAGTCCTGTCGCCTCACTTGCTTCACCGAGGCACGCCATGTTCATAGACTCGAGATTATTAGGTGTAGAAAACGTGCGTATTTCTCGAGTCCATGAACACTGTGCGTCTCGGTGAAGCAGGTGAGGCGACACGACTTTTGCTGCCGACTGTACATACAATCATATGACAAAAAATATGAACAGGAAAAACGCATACAAGGAAAAAAAAAAAAAAAAAAAAGAGGATGAGCTGAACCTGCATAATAATAGTCTTTCCTTATCAAATGTAGCCACTTTTTCATCCTATTCTTTTTCCAACACTTGATGAACGGCTAAAATATACCTTATTTCCTAAACAACATGAGTATACAGAAATAATGATCATGGAAGAATACCTTACTAAGTACACAGTTTATGGCAAAATATAAACATAAGAGAATCATATTTTAGTTTCAACAGCTGATTCATATGATATAAATTATATATATAAAAAAGTTCTGGAAGTTTATATTTTTAGATGCATAATATAGTTGAGTAGTATTTGGAGAAAGGAAAGTAGATATCAGCAGTATTTAAAGATGCAGCGAAAGTATTATGAGAGTGACGATGTATAAGTATTATGGAAAGTACAAATGAACAACGTATGGAGTTGATACAAAGTCAATGATAATAATAATAATAATAATAATAATAATAATAATAATAATAATAATAATAATAATAATAATAATAATAATAATAATAATAATAACAATAACAATAACAATAACAATAACAATAACAATAACAATAATAATAATAATAATAATAATAATAATAATAATAATAATAATAATAATAATAATATAATAATAATAACAAGACATCATTCCATTTGATGGCAACACCACCCCTTAATAAAGATAATTTCCGCAACAACATTAGCCACTCGCCCTTTGCTATATTTTTTTTTTTGTGACCTTAACCTTCGACCGATTTGAAAAAAAAAAAAAAAAAAAAAAAAAAAATGGAGTACCCATAATGGTGATCTATTCCCCCTCCCCCCCCCCCCTCTTCCACCACCACCACCTCACCTCCCCCCCCCCACCTCACCCCCCCCCCCCCCACACACACCACACATTCACCACTTTCCACACTCGGCAATGATGGTTTCCAATCGGTTTCTCCCCCATTTACCTTACTACGACCCAAGTTGATATTTATGTCTCTTTTGCCTGTCCACGAGTGTTTCTATGCTGGTGTTGGGGACATACATACATACATACATGCATACATACATACATACATACATACATGCATACATACATACATACATACATACATACATACATACATACATATAATCCCCATTGAGGGATAAGATGAAATAAATGAATGAATGAATGAAGGAAGGAAGGAAGAAGAAAGAGAAGATAAGAAAGAAATGAATGAAGAAGTGAATAAATTAAGAAATGAATGAATGAAATAAAGGAAGGAGGGTAAAAAAAAGAAAACAAAAGTAGTTAAATAATAAATACATGAATGAATGAATACATGAAGGAATAGAAGAATGGAAGGAATAAAAGAAAAGGAAGGAAAAAAAATAATCAAACGAAATAATAAATAAATGAAAGAATGAATGAATGAATGAATGAAGGAAGGAAGGAAGGCAAGGGCGCGAGCAAAAAAAAAAAAAAAAAAAAACAGAGTGTGTGTGTGGGGTGGGGGGGGGGGGGGCAGGGGGGCAGGGGGGTGGAGGGGAAGGGAATTAAAACAACTTAAGACAAAACCTTCCCATGTTTTGCTCAAGGCTGGTGAAGTTTGGGGGGTTTCGAGTTTGTACCCTGAAGCTCCACAGCCACGGAATAAAATACTTCATGAAGCCCAAAGTATATTAGTGTTTTCCCCCAAAAGCCTCCTTCTGTACAGTCACGGATAATAATACACACACAGACACACACACACACACACACACACACACACACACGCACACACATTTTTTTTCAGTCACTTTGGCTGCCAAAGAAATAAACCGTTTATTATTATTATTATTATTATTATTACACACATACACACACACACACAGACACACACACAGACACACACACACACACACACACACACACAGACACACACATACACACACACACACACACAGACACACACACACACACACACAATCAGCCAATCAGCAAACCGTCCTCTTCTTCATCAATACCTCTCCTTTACTCTTTACTCTTTACTCTCACCTCAGTATGATATGGGCATTAATTTTATGGTTTGGGCGCCCCTTCGGACATGAACTCCTCTTTTTCATTTTTCCAACATGTTCTACTTTACTTCTAGTTTTTGCCTGCTGTTTCTCTCCTCCTTTTTCCTTTCACCTTTGTGCTACAGGGTCTTCCTGGCCTAGTACGTCATTCTTTTTATGAATTCAATGATATTCCTACCATTCAATTCCTACCCCATACCATTAAACACCATGTTACAGTAAATGATGAACAATGGAAGTTTTTGGTTCCTCCAGATTATGCTACGAAATAAATAAATAAATAAAAAGGTGCTGTTTCATGGCAATTTTTGAAGGACTCTCTACCCTCCATTATTCTTAGTACTACATCACAGTTGCCATTAAATAGGTTTGTCAGCAATATTTTAGTTCTGGAGTCAGTTTGTTTTACTGTTATAAATAGCATACAGACTATAGTACCATGGATGTAGTATCGTACCATTGACACACACCTCACTACAATAACTTCCATTGTATAAATTCCGAGTCCGTGTGTGTGTGTGTGTGTGTGTGTGCATGTGTGTGTGTGTGTGTGTGTGTGCATAGTTGCCTTCATTTGAACGTCGGGTGTGTGTGCGTGCGTGTGTACGTGCGTGTCAAAAGGACATTGGTCTTGTAGTTTGGCAAATACATTTCACATTGTATTTTCCGTGTATCCATGTACTGTAACGTGCGGCTGATCCACTCTTAATTAATGAGAGGTGTGTTTATCCATTTAGTTACTAGTTGGCTCTGCTACACGACGGGTCAACTTGTTCCAGGAATGATTATATTAACAATGTTTCGCTACTGCTTCTTTGACCTAAGGAAGTCGTCAACGTTGTCAGTAAATCTCCTCTTCATAATTTATAGTATTGTTCTTTAACCTCTTCCTCCAGATAATGATTCTTATAATTCATAAATGCTTTGTGTTATCATAGGCATATCTTAGAGCTAAGATGCATCAGGGCTATGTTCAGTATCATAATAAGTTTTATTATTACTGGAGTGAACGAATGACAGCACAGTTCTGAGTTCCTCTCCATAACAATGTATTAATTAATCAAATATGTGTGACATTAATAGAGAGAAAAGTGAAAGTCCTTGTGGGTCATTACTGAATATGGTTGTTACGTAACAATGATGTTAACGCTAACTAATTTTAATGCCAATAGTAGTAGTATGTATAAAAAAAAACCATCAAACACCAAAGTAAGAGTTTAACAACCAATGTTTATTTTGACTCAGACTACAGTATATGCAATGTACAGTCGGCGGCAAAAGTCCTGTCGCCTCACTTGCTTCACCGAGACAGGCAGTGTTCATGGACTCGAGAAATACACACGTTTTCTACACTTAATAATCTCGAGTCTTTGAACATAGCGTGCCTCGGTGAAGCAAGTGAGGCGACAGGACTTTTGCCGCCGACTGTACAATATGAAGCAGTAACTAATGCTAATGCCTTAATGGGACTGTTTGATCAATTAGAATCCCCGTAATAATATTGGTTTATGAGTTACATGAATCTGGAGACACTAAGGATCCGTCCTGAGACTGACACAGTTTGACCACACATAGAGAAGAGCGACGAAACCTCAAGCTCTCGACCCAGCTCTGAATTACTTAAAGCTTAATTTAACTAAGATGGAATTGAATTATTACCAGGTATAAAAAAACTATTTTTTTAATTTCTCGAAGGTATATTATCTAGATGACCAGTAAGGAGGCAGGTTCCAAACTTCCAATTATTTTCCACTAAGAGAAGACATAGAAGAGAAACAGCAAAGCACAAAAGATACAGAAGGATAGGAAAAATTAAAAAAACTTGAGGACAGTGTAGAGAACTAACTGTACGACAAAGATGTGGGTATAATGAGGCTTTGGAGGCGGAGAAACACCCATTCTCTAAAACAAAAGTCGACCAAATGGCGTGGAAGGAGGGAAGTGATGACGTAGGAAGGGAACAAAGCCGGCAAACGGGGTGGAAACGTGAAAGAGGGTCGATAAAGCAGGAAGAGGAGGAAGGAGAGGACAGAAGAGTGAGTGGGTGACCGAGAAATTAAAGATAAAGAGAGATAAGGACTGGACTCGAGCATATTAGTGGTTAAGATGGAGGGGAAATGGAGAGGGAAATGAGCAGAATCAGAGGTAACCAGGAAGATTAATTTAATGAAGGGTTGAGAGTCCATGTGAGAAGGAGACAGACAGACAGACAGACAGACAGACAGACAGACAGACAGACAGACAGACAGACAGACAGACAGACAGACAGACAGACAGACAGACAGACAGACAGACAGACAGACAGACAGACAGACAGACAGACAGACAGATACTAAAGGAATAGCAACAGTGGATACCAATCTTTGAATAATGAGGATTTCTCTTGCATCAAAAAAAATTACTGATAAACTATGATAATTATTTAGTAGTAGCTGAGGAGAAAAAATGAAGAGAGAAAAAAAACCCTTCATATTAACAGAATGATTACACCAATTAAATTATAATAGATTAAAATAATAGCATTTTGTTTTCATCATTATCACTCTTGGATCACATAGTAGTAAACCACATTTGCCGTCTTGCTTTTTTTATTGGATGAAGACGCTCTTGCCTCCTCCTTTCCGTTGTCTGTAGTACACGAGGGTTACTAAGGCGTAGTTTCTTCACCATTAGCCGTGTTTCATTGCAGAGCTTCAGAGGTTAGAGGACGTGCAAAAACTTGAAGGGGTGTGCTCCTTCAGGGCCAAGTTGTGTGGTAAGATCCCAGGTGGTTCAAATGAGTTGAGAAACTTGGTTGGGTGGCTGGTGGTCAGCTGCTCTGGGTCAGGCACAATATACACTGATTTCTTGGTGATTGTTGTTTCCGGCTGCAGACGTAGCAAGTTTGGCTTGGTCTCGATAAATAGCTCATTCTTGGATGCCAAAATAGTTTTTTTTATTGTAAAGTACAGGGCAAAGATACTTTGAAAACCAAATTTGTCTAAGCTTAATCTAAGCTAACCTAACCGCAGAGGTACTCCAGTCCAAATGCCTAGAATAATAATAATAAAAATGAGTTGGAATAAACAGTAGTATCTGATCTTCAGAAATATCCAAATTTTCATTCCTGGGAAGCTATTTTGAAAACTGTAGGAAAATAGTCAATGGCAGATAACATCAGGTCGGTACAGCTTTGGACAGGAGGTCGTGGACCATCCAGGGTAGTGAGTTTGAACTGCATATCACCCTTACTGGACCGAGCGAAAGTCTCTCTCTCTCTCTCTCTCTCTCTCTCTCTCTCTCTCTCTCTCTCTACACACCTTAGGCTGAGTCAGGCAGGTGTCGTTAGCAAACTCTCTCTCATTTTCTCCTGAGTTTTAACCAAACCCTTCCTTCCACCAGTTCTTATATTTTAATCTATATTAAAAAAATGATAGCGTCGTTAATTAAGGTGTAGTATAGGATTAATAAATTTGGTGTAACTGATTCCTCCAAATTATTGCAACCAAGTGATCAAGACTATATATATTTTGTGTTAATCTTGTCCTGCTTCTTGGTATATTATAATGGAATCAGTGGTCTGTTTTGTGGCATAAAATGGAGGACGAAAAGTTGTGGAATTAGTAAACTAATTTTTTCGATGAAAAGTCTCATCACCACTCAATTCGTATTACAAAATAATACGAATTGAAAGACGATGAGCCTTTTCCTCAAAGAAGTAGTTTTATGATACCATCTCTAAATTTTACGCTTTTCAACAAGAAACTGAATAACTGTCACACAAATTACACAAATTACGCCATTATTATACATCACTCGAGGATGAGAATGATAAAAGGATATTGCCTGAGGATGATACAAGAGGGTACTACACTTTTATTACATTCGAGTGTCTTGATTCCTCCAAAATATGCCAAAAAATAGACCTTGATTACAACATATGAAGCAATGAACCCTTACTGATCACGGGATTCAAACAGATTCGTAGGTTTTGAATTGATGCTAATGCTTCTTGTTTCTTGTAAAATCAGATAAGTTAGCAGTAACGTATAAGTAATAGTATAGAGTAAGTTAGTAGTAACGTATGTGACACTAAATTAATACACTGATACTGTCCACCCTGTAATAAAAAATACGTAGAAACTATTACTGGTTACTATAACAGTCTCTTAGCCTATCTGATATTACAACTCTACAATTTACAAGACCCTCAGTCTCGCCCCAAGCTTCATAGAGTGGAGACGTGTTTTGGGCGTTTTCCCTGTGTTGTTGTTGTTGTTTGTGTTGTTTTTTATGTTGTTTCTGTGTTATTGTTTGTGTGTTGTTGTTTCTGTTGTGTTCTAGGTGTTTGTCTTTTCTATCTCGTCTTTTTGTGGTTCTGCTGTTTGTGATATTGTTGTTTGTGGTTTGTTTGTTTTGTTGTGGTTCTGTGTGTATGTTCGTGTGTTTGTGTGTGTTCAGTTGTTCACTTCCCATCATGGCCTTGCCTGGCCAGATGGAGAGTGCGGATTCGGATGTGGCCTCCTGTCTGGAAACTGACTTGGCCATGTTGGAAGAGGATGAGTCTATTATCGAGGATCACTGGCCTGAGCTGCCTTCTCACAACCCTCCACCCCTCTCCTCTCCTCGGTCACTCCACAGCTCAGGTTGCAGCCGTCCACCTCCTCAACCTCTACCAAGCGACCCGTTGATGCCTCGTCAGACTCATTGCCGGATTCCGATGGTGTGGATTGTTTGCCTCCGGCTGCCAAGAAGGGTGCTTCAACTGTGCATGATGTACTGTACCTTGTCTGCCTCAACCTGGTGTTTCTTCTTTGTATACCAACTCTTGCCCTCGTCCAACTTTCCTGCTTTTGCCTCAAGAAATGCCTATGCCAAGCTATCCTTCCCTGGGAACCCATCTACGAGACACAAAGCTGCATTGGTTGTCTGTAGCAGCAGAGCCACATAGTGTGACAATGGCCTAAGCAAAATTCTTGTATTAATACATGTTACTATATGAGCCTTGTTGCTGTAGCTGGTAATTCAGATCAACATACATGTCCTCCTCCAATTCACCGTCGCTTGGGTTGTTTTGGAATCGAGCAAAAACGTTCTCATAATTTACTTCCGGGAGATATGGCTGCTGCTGTTGTTGTTGTTGTTGTTGTTGCTGTTGTTGTTGTTGAGGGTAGCCAGTGTGTGCTGTTGTTGTTGAGTCGTTCCATGGATATATGTTAGTGTGACAGACCACATTACCCTTAATGTGTTTATCTTGTTGCAGTATTGCCACCTCTAAGGGCTTCACTTCATTAGCGGTGATGTAGCTCCCATCCTGCTGCTTTGGGTTAAGGTTATCTATAGGGTTGTCTATGTTTAGGTCGAGGTTATCTATAGGGTCTATGCTGGCTCCTTCATCTCCCATTTCTGTGGTTGTATCGAGGACTGTTTCGTTCACCTGGTTTGCCGTCTGGTCTCGACTAATCTGGTTGTTTTGTTGTAGTGTTGTTAGGGATGTATTAGTTCTCTCTGTAGTGTTGTTGTTATTCTTTACACTACGTCTACATGTTGTCTGCCTAAAGTTGTTGAGTATCTGTGAAGTTACAAAATTATTATAACAAGTGTATAGCTATATATTTGCTACACAAAAATAGAGTATAGTAACTGTACCATACATACTAAGTGATATACTGACTCTGTGTTAAAAGGATAGTGTGTGTGTGAGTGTGTGTGTGTGTGTGTGTATGTGTGATCCTAGGCTTGTGTTATTCATTACCATACACACTAAATTATTTACTAAGCCTGTGTTAAAAGGATAATTATTTATTATAATTATGTGATAAAATAATCATGTGATATCCAGAGCCTAATGTATATATAAGTGATCTACTGACCCTGTGATAAAAGGATATAATAATTATGTGATAAATTTCCTCTTCTTATAAACAGAGCCAACTCGTAGTAAAGTCATGGTCTAATGTTCTGCAACCTGGTGAATAAAAGCGAGCTATTTGAGTTAATTTTATGAACCAAAATTGCACACACCAACAGCTATAGTTTCGGATCATTTTTCGAAGCCATCTCATTGGAAGGTGTTGCAGTACATTAGACCATGACTTTACAGTACCATAGCTTCTCTTCTGTCCCACTAGATGACCGCACCTTATTTATACACACCACTATGGTAGCAACTATATGAAGAACTTTATTTTACACATCACAGGTTTATAATTATTCACAGTGAAGTTGGCCAGGCGTCAATCCCGTAGTCCGTGGGTGTACAGTGGTCAGCGGAAATTCGTCCCATTTAGCTTGGGTGAGAGGAACCTGGTAATCTGGTAACAGTGTGTGTATGAGAGTGTTTCATGCAGTGTTACCAGATCACCAGGTTCCTCTCACCTAAACTGAATGGGACGACTTTCCGTGGACGCCTGAATATTATTAATTAAAACACAATATATAAATAAATACCTGTATACCGCTCTGATGAAACAAATACACAATCACAGTAACGGCAACCCCGATGAGAACCAACGTTACCACGAAGAATGCCGTCAGGAATATCACCACACCTGAAAGAAAATAAAATAGTTTGTATAGATTTGAGGAATTAATTCACTTTTTTTACATTGGAGTGATTTGATTCCTCCAAAGTATGCCAGGAAACAACAGAACCAGAAGAATGAAAATAATAATAATGGAATAGTTTGGAGGAATCAGTTGCTCCATATTTACCAACAATGTTTATAATCAAAGCATTTATGATTATAATACATTACATACTGTAGTTTTAATCACCTATTCTTTATAATCAAAACATACGTGTGTGTGTGTGTGTGTGTGTGTGTGTGTGTGTGTGTGTGTGTGTGTGTGTGTAATAATAATAATAATAATAATAATAATTAACGGTTTATTGATAAAGGCAGCCCTAAGGGTGAAAATATACATAGAGACAATGATTGACATGTGATAAATGATGAGTATGTGTGTGTGTGTGTGTGTCACCCGTAGTTTTAAAACACTTGAGGGCCCTTACTGGAGCTCTATGAATTCTCCAAACTACTCCAGGCAACAGATTCCCTATTCGAAACACTGAAGCATTTTGTGGCCTGGATTATTTGGAGGGTTCATAGAGCTCCAGTAAGGGCCCTCAAATTGTTTAAAACTACGTGTGTGTGTGTGGTCAGGGATTACGTATCACGAGTGTACTACTGTATACATACCATTTTGTGACGGAGGGGGAGTGGTGGGTGTCATATCCATATCCAAACGGAACTTGGGACCAATGACATACAAGACGTCGGGAATCACCTCGTTATTATCGTCACCATCGGTTTCCACAAGATTAACCTCAATGTGATGGATGGGATTCCTCTTCCATGATTGGCTAAATATTCTCTGCCCATCATACAAGATCTATAAAAATATTGTACAGAATTCAGTAAGTCATTTATTATTTTTAGCATTATTTTTAACACATAATTATATCCTTTTGATTATAATTATGGTGATTGAATCTAACTATAAACATATATACAGAATTCAGTAAGTCCTGGTTTATAAGATGATTAAATTAAACACATATATCTTTATAACATAGACTCAATAAATCTTTTTCTACTACTACTACTATTACTACTACTACTACTACTACTACTACTATTACTACTACTACTACTATTACTATTACTACTAATACTACTACTAATAATAATACAACTACTACTACTATTAATAATAATAATACTTTACCTCATAACTTTGATTTGAGAAGATAAATGTCATGGCTAAATTATTCGATGAGATAAAATTCCAGTTTGCCTCCGTCTCTGTCAACTTAACCTTCCATCCGTCCCATGATACGAAGAGATCAAGGTCGAGTCTAATCTGGACCGTGGCGTTGACGCGAGACTCGGTGTTCATTCGAAAGTTCACCTCGTCGCCCGTCGTCAGTGTAATGTTGGCCTTCCGGTTCACACTCGACAGCCGGTAGATGGGGCCGCCTGGTAAGAGGGACGAAAAAAAAAAAAAAAAAAAAAAAAAAAAATATATATATATATATATATTATATATATATTTAGTGAAAAATAAATTGTGGTTAGTTAGTGTTATTAATTATATGTATGTTACCTCTGTATTAAAACTGTATTACTATAACTCATACATACACAGGTAGTAATGAAGCCAACTTATAATAATAATAATACAGTAATATTCATAATAGAACAATATTGATTCTGTCATCTCTGTATTAAAATGTTATTACATCACTATAGCTAATACATACATACACACACAGGTGGAAATATAGACAACTTATACTACGAACTTGACATAATTATACAAAATTAATAATGTATATAATTACTGTGAAATAAATCTAATATTATACAAACCTTTAGGGCAGTTAGTCATGAGTTGGGTGTTATAAATTTGTAGATTTTTAGTTAAGTTGCTGTTATAAGTCCACTTCCTGATTCCATGAAATGTATTGTTGTCAATTTCCAGTATAAGAGATTTGGAGAATTTTATCATGGCAGGTAACCATCTTGACTCCTGTTGTTGTTGTTGTTGTTGTTGTTGTTTTGTGGGGTAGGTAAAGTTGCCATGGTATGTGGGGTCAATATTCACAATCATGTTTTTAAATGGTACTTTCACCAGGAATAATTTGGATTCCCCGATTACCATACTAAAGTAGACGTCCCGAACTATACACCCTGTTGAATTACATGGGTTTAGTATGTATGTTATCTTAGTGTCTATTGTTGTGGTCAGGAAAGTGTGAATTATACAAGCTGTTACATTAGACGTATTATACAAGCTGTTACATTAGACGTATTATACAAGCTGTTACATTAGACGTATTATACAAGCTGTTACATTAGACGTATTATACAAGCTGTTACATTAGACGTATTATACAACCTGTTACATTAGACGTATTATTGTCACACTTTTTTTTATATGTGTCTTCACTGTTGTAACCTTGTCGTAACAGCTGAGTCACACATCCTATATATACTGTGTCACACTACAGGTATTGAACACCAGTTTTTATTAATATAAGTACATGACAAATTATGTTACTCTGTATAAGAATTTAGGAATAAAAAGACACAAATAATACAGTAATATGATGAACAGAAACCTTATTTTACTCACAATGGTTTGACAAAAGAATAATAATGACTCCAAGCAATTCAGAGCTAGATACAATAATAATAAAAATATAAAATAATACTAAAATAAACTAAATATACCTTAGTGGTGCTAGTAAAAAAAAGGTTATAGAATGATAAAAATACTAACAAATGACTTACCATCATAAATTACAGGTTCAGCAGCAGAAACAACATTCAGTACAGAGAAAATGTAGGCATGAAGCACCAACACAAATATCATTATTATTATTATTATTATCTGTCAATGCAACTTATTATTATTATTATTATTATTATTATTATTATTATTATTATTATTATTGTTATTATTATTATTATTATTATTATTATTATTATTATTATTATTATTATTATTATTATTATTATTATTATTATTATTATTATTATTATTATTATTATTATTATTATTATTATTATTATTATTATTATTATTATTATTATTATTATTATTATTATTATTATTATTATTATTATTATTATTATTATTATTATTATTATTATTATTATTATTATTACTATTATTATTATTATTATTATTATTATTATTATTATTATTATTATTATTATTATTATTATTATTATTATTATTATTATTATTATTATTATTATTATTATTATTATTATTATTATTATTATTATTATTATTATTATTATTATTATTATTATTATTATTATTATTATTATTATTATTATTATTATTATTATTATTATTATTATTATTATTATTATTATTATTATTATTATTATTATTATTATTATTATTATTATTATTATTATTATTATTATTATTATTATATATATAAAAAATAAATGAATAAATAAAATATAAATGATATATTACAAAATAAATAAATAAATAAGTTGTCTTAAATATAACACCAACAGCAACACCAACAGCAACACCAACACCAACACCAACACTACACCACTATACAGTAATACCAAACAGAGGACTGACTAATGAATATCAACCCTTGACAAAAAACTGACTGTGTGACGTGACTTGTTGTGACTTCCTGTGGTGATGCCCTGCGTCTTAACAACTTAATAATAATAATAATAATAATAATAATAATAATAATAATAATAATAATAATAATAGTAATAATAGTAATGATAATAATAATAATAATAATAATAATAATAATAATAATAATAATAGTAATAATAATAATAATAGTAATAATAATAATAATAATAATAATAATAATAATAATAATAATAGTAATAATAATAATAATAATAATAATAATAGTAATAATAATAATAGTAATAATAATAATAATGATAATAATAATAATAATAATAATAATAATAATAATAATTAAAAAAAATAAAAATAAAATAAAAATAATAATAATAATAATAATGATAATAATAATAATAATAATAATAATAATAATGATAATGATAATAATAATGATAATGATAATAATAATAATGATAATAATAATAATAATAATAATAATTCAATTTTTATGAGAAATATACTACGTAATACTACATATTTATATGTCTTGAAAATGCGTATTATTTTGTTTGTTAAGCTTAATTAACTTTGAATAAATATTTCTACCCCAAGTTAAAACATATATATAATTTGGAGGAATCAAAGTACTCCAGTGTAACAAATAAATCCTCCAAACTATTTCAAAGCAACAGAACACCAATATTTTTGTTCATTTGGTTCTGTTTCCTGGCATACTTTGGAGGAATCAAGGCACTCCAATGTAACTAAAGTGTATTAGAACTTTTCAATTCCTCCAAAGTATACCTAGAAACAGAACCAGATGAACAAAAATAATGGTGTTCTGTTGCTTGAAATAGTTTGGAGGAATTAGTTGGTGCAGATTTACCAACACTGTGCTATAAGCCCCTTAAGGTGAGGGTATAGTTCTGACATTTTTGGAGATAATTATTCCTTTAAACTATTCCAGGCAACAAGGTACCATTATTTTTCTTCATCTGGTTCTGTTTCCTGGCATACTTTGGAGGATTCAAGGTGCTCCAATCTATCAAAAGTATACTCTCCCCTTAATGGAATAAACGACAGCTATTTACAGATAACAACATCCTCTTGATAAAAACTTACAACACAGGATATTACTCTATAAATAAACTTTGGGTATTACCATATTAAGATACAACATAATACAGTATTACCATATTAAAATACAACAGAAGACAGTACAGTATTACTATATTAAATTACAACAGAATTCAGTATTATCATATCAAAATGGTCACTTTCTAGTGGATTTGACAAGATCTGTGGCACCACATGGATTAAAAATCTATGTGAGGTGTACTGCAACAGGAGACTTTTTTTTTCTATCTCTCTCACTGGTGTGTGGAAGGTCATCACACGAGGGTTCATTATATCTTTGTATACAGCAGTGTAAACTCCCTCCCCCTTATGGTCCCTTCAGGGCTGGTCTCATGGAAGGTGCGGCCCCATTTATTGCTCTTGTGGTAACGTGGACTTGGGCCCACACCACTGGCTGTGGGATCAAAGGCCTTCCCCTCTATCTCCCTGGCGGTCAGAGGCCCCCAGACTCCCTGGTCCAGGAAGCCCTGGACCCATTTCCCTGGGATGTGTTTCAGTAGCACAGACAAATAGGGCCACACTATCCTTCTTTTGTTTTAATTTGCTTTTTAACTGTGACCAGAGTGTACCGGGGTGAACGAATTTCAGCAGAGGTTTTCCTTTGTTGTCGCCTGACTGAAGTTTCCAATTTATTCTTGTTAAGTTAAAATCAAAGTATATAATGGCATTTTCCTTTTCTATTACTGATTTTATCTCTTCATATAACAGATTATCATGTTCGTCGTAGTTTTCGGGTGACGATAATAATTATACTCGACCGAATTAAATGTTTTCCATTTACTTTAAGTTTGATATATATATATATATATATAGGGAGAGAGAGAGAGAGAGAGGATAAATGTCATAAATAAGAAGAGAACATAGAAGAGAGAAAGAGAATGGTAGACAAATAGAGAAAGGAGAGGACAATAAAAATATGAAAGAAAAGAAAGGAAGGATAAGGGAAGGGAAGAGAAGTGTAGGAAATGCAAATCAGAAATGAAAAAAAGTGAGAGAGAAGAGGGGAAATAAAAGGTAAAGGAAGACAGAGAATATAAAATATATTTGCGGAAAGTGGGAATGGGATATGATAAAAAAAAAAAAGGTGAGATAAAATGGAAGAAAGAAAGAGAAAGAAGAATACGCATACATGAGGGAGAAGAGAAAAAATAAGAAATAGTTGAAGAGGAGAAAAAGATGGATGCGAGAGGAAAAGGTATTAATTAATTCTGCAGATAAAAGTACAAGATGGAAGGAGAAAGGGCAAAGTGAAAAAGAGAAGGGGAGATGGAGAATAAATAAACAAATAATTACATGCCATATCAGAATGAGAGTTGGATGATAAATGAGAGAAATATATCCATCTATCTATCTATGTTTTATTATGTATCTATGTTTATGTTTATTATTACATAAATAAAGGAGGAGGGGAATTCCATAAGAGGTGGAAAAGTCTTTGAAAGTGAGAGTAGCAAAAAGAATGAGGAAGAAAATAATGTAAGATATAAGGAAATTTTGAAACAAAGCTATCGAGATAAAGAACAGAAGACGTGGCAATCTTCGTGGTGGGAATTAGGGGACAGGCTTGGGGGGGTTGGGGCGGTGCGGGAGTTGGGGGACAGGCTTGGGGTGGGCTGGGGTGGTAGAAAGCTTGTCCTATATTCCCGCACCCCCCCCCCTAACCCCCCAAGCCTGTCTCCTTCTCCCACACCCCCATAAATAAGATAAAAAGGGATAGTAGATTTTTGGTACATTGGAGTGACTTGATTCCTCCAAAGTATGTCAAGTAACGACACTGGATTGACTAACATAATGATCCCCTGTTGCTTGGAGGAGTTTGGAGGAATCAGTTGCTCCAGATTTACCTCCACTTAACGTGAAAATAAATATTAACGAAACAATTAAGGGACGGGACCTTGTGATCGTTTTTGAGTCCAGGCTGCTTCTGATTCCTCTTAATTAATTATGCCACGAAACAAGCTCCTTTAAGGGGAGAGTAAGTATACTTTTGATAGATTGGAGCACCTTGAATCCTCCAAAGTATGCCAGGAAACAGACCCAGATGAAGAAAAGAATGGTATCTTGTTGCCTGGAATAGTCTAAAGGAACCATTATCTCCAAAAATGTCAGAACTATACCCTTCCCTTTAATTTAGCTAAGCAGTGTTTCGTATAAATGTTTGAAGGACTCTCTAACTTTCAATTCTCTGTCTACATCACGGGGTCCTTAATTAAGCAATATAAGCTTTGATTTTCTCTGATGACCTCGTAAAAATCCAATAGTAATGTGATATACTGAATATGGCATAACGCATATGAAGAATTAATTCGTTAACTAGATATATAAAACTCCTATTTAATACCAACCGTGTTAGCGAGTAAGGTGATTATTTCGGTCGTCTCTGTCTGTCTGTTTGTCCTTGTGTTTGTTTGTTTGACTGTTAAGGTAACGGGTCTATCTAGGTCAAAGTCTAACTCCTGTAAATTTTGACCAAACCTCTGACCAAAAATAGTCAAAATGAAAAAGTAATTTACAGTAATTATGCATTTTTCAGAATACTAGGGTACCATTAAATATGGATTTTCCTTAGAATGTATTGTAGTACATCAGTTGGAGTATATTGTCTCCAATTCTGGCCTGGATATCAAAGAGCAAGGTTATTGTAAGTTCAGAATTGTCGATAATAAAAGTTTTTATTTTCTATGTATGAAGCGGGTGGTATGCTTCCGACATGTTTGGAATCGTTCTAGTTCATTATTATAATCCAGGACGTCTTGAGACACAGACAAAAATAGGAACACTGTATTTCCTTCAAGAATCAAGAGAAATTTTACGCTGAAGAAGAAAGGTTTCTCTAAAAGATACGAACACCGTCAGATAATATTTCATTATTTTCAGACGAAAATGAAATACAACGAGAACCCCCTGAATTGGACAGAAACAAACATAGACAGACCTACTCTGACACTTCCAGACACATATTGTTAATTAAGAGAGAAACACAGACAGTCATACACTGACACTCACAGACACATACTATTCAGAGAGACATAGACATACAGACATTGATACAGAGACACATACTGTTCAGAGATACATACAGACATAAACTGACAGACACATACTGTCAGACACAGACACATACTGTTCAGAGATACAGACAGGCACAAACTGACAGACACATACTATCTATTCAGAGATGCATAGACAGACATACCCTGACGCAGTGCCATTCTGAGAGACACACAGACAGATAGACACAAAGGCTCACACGAGGAGAATGCAGAACTTCACAAGAAAAATTGAAAAAAATATATAAAAGCAGAGTGGTGGTGAATAGAGACAACATGGTCAGACCCAAACAATAAAGGCAGGGAAGGGAGGAAGAGAGGGAGAAAAGGATGGAGGGGAGGGGAGGAAGAGATAAAGGGGAGGGAGGGATTGGAGGGGTAGAAGAGATGGAGGGGAGGGGAGGAAGAGATAAAGGGGAGGGAGGGATTGGAGGGGTAGAAGAGATGGAGGGGAGGGGAGGAAGAGATAGAGGGGAGGGAGGGATTGGAGGGGTAGAAGAGATGGAGGGGAAGGATTTAACTTGTACAGGATGTAAAAGATTCTCCCCATTTATTCCAGAGTTGGTCAGTTATCAAATATTACTCAACTCATTTAATATATACAAATGTCAGTTGGTTGTAATCAAAACAATCTTTTCACTTCCTTTGTAATGTTATATAGTCATACAGTAAGTGTCTCTAATTAATGGGTATTATTATCAACTTCCTACATTCATTTCATTATGGACAAGAAAATAAACTGTGTTATGAATGTACAGTACAATGCATACATAATCTAACTCAGTTCCCCTTGCTTGCAAATTGTGATGAAAAATTTGGTAGGTCTGTCCACGATCAGAGAATCTCTTTTGTAACAATAGTTTGGGGAAAACGGCAGGTGTCCAACGCTCACCCTTAATCGAGACAGACAACACACACAAGGGACCAGAGTGGCTGTGAGGACGACTGAGAATGATGGGGAAAGAGAGAGGAGGATTGAAAATGATGCACACAGGCAGACAGACAGGCAGAAATACCGACAGACTTAAAGACAAGCACACAGGGAGGCAGACAGGCAGAAAGATAGGTATACAAACAAGCAGATTAACAGACAATCATTTATAGACTAACAGATGGGCAGTTAGGCAGAGAGCCTTGACAGTAGGTAGGCAGACAGACTGATAAGCAGAGACTGATAGTAGGCAGGCAGACAGACACAGACAGGCAGACAGGCACACAGATATATGCAGGAAATTAACAGGCATGCATTAAAGCAGTTAGGCAGACAGGCTCATTGTCCCTCTGTCTGTGTAACTGACTAATTAAATTACACTATGGAGGCATGAAATATCATTCCTCAGTGATTCACACACACATACAGAGAGAGAGAGAGAGAGAGAGAGAGAGAGAGAGAGAGAGAGAGAGAGAGAGAGAGAGAGAGAGAGAGAGACGAGCATTGATTGATTGATGGATATTAGGCGCCGCAACATCAAGATCCTATAGCGCCAGAAAAAGGTGATAGAGAGGTGTGACAACAAGCAGGAAGGAAATAAAAAGAAAAGAGGGACAGTTGATGAACTGAAAGATGGGAACCATTTAGTCTGGTCTCTCACTAACGACGGGGCAGAGCAGGGGCCGGAGCCCCCTCTAGTCTAGCTCCCCAGTTCTCAGAGACACACAAGCCCCCCCCCCCCCCCCCCCACCACCACCACCACGTTAAGGCAGTTCCCGTTAGGGGGGGAGAGACGAGCAGACAGGATGTGTGAGAGAGAGTCGAGGGAAAGCTGAAGAAAAAAAAAAAAAAATGAAAAAGAGGCAAGACAAAATATTTTTGTTATGAGATGAGACAGGAACGGAAAAAAGGAGGTGCTTGTGCGAAGACGTGCACAATTGAGGCAGAGGGAAGAGGACATTGTGAGAAAGAGAGATAATAGTGGAGAAGGTATATAGGAGAATAGAAGAATAAATAGGAGAAGGTATATAGGCCTATAGAATGAAGGAGTAACTAAGGGAATTTGAGGCCACACGTAGGTATAAGTGACAGTAGTAATTGGATTCTCATGGGTTCTGCCTACCTGTATGTATTGATGTCTGCCTGTTGATTGACGCTACGGCTCAATTAATTAAAAAAAAAATCCATGTTATATGGCAGAACTAATTAATGTCTAGGCCAAACTTACAGACACCAATATGAGTGAACAAATCGAGATGCACACACAATGTTAAGGGGAGAGTATACTATTGATAGATTGGAGTGCCTTGATTCCTCCAAAGTATGCCAGGAAACAGACCCAGATGAAGAACAATAATGGTATCCTGTTGCCTGGAATAGTTTGGAGGAATCATAATCTCCAAAGATGTCAAAACTACTATACCCTCCCCTTAATATTCGAATCACTCTCCCCAACCCAACCCTTCTTGCCATCACACTCGGCATTGTGGGATTCGCCTCATCATCACATGTGTTTCGATATTCACATTTTTGGCAGCGCTTTGGCAAGGCTGAGGGGTAAACGCGGAAGTGGAATCAACTGTACAGTGAATCGTAAACTTTCGTGTGTGTGTGTGTGTGTGTGTGTGTGTGAGTTACGCTCCCCTCTTCCACCCCTCACCCTACAAACTAAATGTACACCAAAAGTTGTATGCAAACTCCACCAGCAACAACTGATAACAACCCTTAATGTAAATATGTATATAATTATACACGTGCATATATTAACTCATATATGTATACATATTTGCATCACATTGCAAATACTTAATGGAAATAGTATATTGACTTGTGAGTATCCTAGGGACGCCCGAACACAATTGGTCACTCACTAACATCAGAAATGGAACCCACATGAACCACAATTATTGACAAGCCAAATCAATATTGGTTTACCGGTACACCTTAGCCATATATGGGTACCGACCGATCCCTTATAAATACCGACCAAGAGGCACGAAATACAGTGTTTATGTTTGTTTTTATGTGGCAAGAAGACAGATATATGAAAATAGAACAGTAAATAAAATGGAATCATAAAAAAAAAAACAGTAAGAAAACATGGAAAGGAAAAAGAAATGTACATAAAAATTAGTAATGAGAATAAAAGTTGAAAATAGAAAAGTAAAAATAGTGACTAGACAAATATACTAATAACAAGAATATGAAAAATTAAAAATATATAATGAAACATTAAAGATAAATGAATATAAAAATAGATGAATAAGAATACATATATTTTGAATGGAAAAGTGTAAATAAAATAAAATAAAAAATACATTAATGAAATAGTAAAAATAAGTAAATGAATAAATAACAAGAAGAGAAAAATAACAAATGAAAAAGTTAAAATGAATGCAATAAATAGATAAATATAATACGATCGAAATAAAAAGTGGCGACAATGGCTAAAGCAGTAAAATAATATCTCCGTGAAACGAGTGACAGTAAGTGGCCAATAGTGAGCAGGAACGAGGCCTCCCATCAATTTGAGGACGTCGAAAGAAATAAAGGAAAAATAAAATGTCCAGGCAGAAAGTGCGTTGCAAGCATCAAGTGGGTAGTACAGACGGAAGCATAAGTTCGCTGCATATATACACCTGAGAAAGTAGTAAGAGCCTATCGATGTTGATACACTAATGAAATGCAGAGATGATAAACGCTACTCATAAAGTAAGTTATAAATGTTTTTAGGATAGAAACTGGTTCAGAATGTAACTTTATCTGGTCAAATTAGCATTACGAAGTATTGTACATGAGGAATGGACGCGAATTTATGCTGCCGACTGTACAAAGTTGGGAAACTTGGAACAATTGAATACTCCAACTATTTTCAAGCAAGAGGCCATTATTATTAATGTTCATCTGACTCTATTTATCCGCAAACCTCAGAGGAAGTACGACGCTCCAATGTATCAAAAGTATACTATCTCCTTAAACATGCATGGCCACATTTATCACCCACATTTAAAATATATATAATGGTTCAATCTGTATGTTATTGAAGTAACCATAGTAAATGAAATACCCACAAACTACCCTAGCTGTTGTTGGGAGAGCTAATGATTCCTCCAGACTACACTACAAACCGTTCCCCTATATATACTCGTAGTCTGAGGCACAAATATATTTTCTGATAATTATAGCTTGGAGAAATCAGTAGCTTTCAATTCACCCACAACAGGTATATATATCCCCTTTAGGTTTTAAAATTCCGGCTCCAATAACAATGAATTGGTCCGGATTGTATAAATGTGTAGTGCAATAATGTCTTGAATTGCAATACATTTACTGAAAGGAACCTGGAAATTCGTATACTGAGGGAACCAGTATATATCCACCCATTATAACATTGAATATAAAAAAAACTTTGATGAGATAACGAAAGCCTGAAAAAGTACAAAACTGTAATTTGTAAAGTACAGTAGTGGACATTAATTTCAATACACATATATAAATTAGGCAACTCAAACAAATTTCTGACTAATATTATCACGTTCTCGGGAGACAGGCTTGGGGGGGTTAGGGGGGTGCGGGAATAGGGTACAGGCTTTCTACCCCCCCCCCACACCACACCAAGCCTGTCTCCCTATTCAAGCACCCCCCAAACCCCCCAAGCCTGTCCCCTACTCCCACACCCCCTTAATCTACTTATTGGAAAGTTCCTCAGCTAAGAGACAGAAATAAGCTGTCAATAGTTTACATAAGTCACCCTAATGTGGATTAATATTTACTGTACACAAGGGGAGAGTGTAGGAAGCGCAATCTTCTTAGAAATACCGAGTAGTCGTGATTTTATTAAGTTGATGTTTATGATATTGTTATTGTTGTTGTTATTGTTGTTGATGATGATGATGTTATTGTTATTTAAAACTCGATGCAAAAATGCATCAAGGGAATTATTCTTCATAATCTAGAAAACATATCATGTGTTACATTTAGTACTACAATATAATGCAAAAAAAGCCAACATGCAACATGATAAAAAGCGAAATCCAATGATTTAGAAAAAAAAAAAAATAGTAATAATAATAATAATAATGCGACGAATAAGAATCACTACCTGTACACATTTATAGTAATGAAAATATTTATTGTTAAACATGAACCTGAGAGGATCCTATGAACAAATTATTTAACACACCAGGCTCAGAGAAGACTAGTGAATTGAAGTGTTTACGTTTTTGAATAACTCTAATTACAACAACAAATGACTACTTCAAAATTAAGCTGCCACAATATATAAATTACAGCTTGAACTGATTTGGTTAATAATATCACTCACTGAACTTATATCCTTCTTTAACTCACTAAATTTATATGTTTCTTTTATGCTTCTTTAACTATAGTCTGGCGAGTGTGTTATGTGTTTTTAAATTCATAACTGTGTACAAAACAAGTATATTTTGCTGTAACAATAGTCAACGGAACATCTGTATTTTTTCGCAACTTTATGTAACTATTTACTTCAACAAAGAAAACAAACTCTTCATACTTACTCTCCACTCTCAGTCTCTCTCTCTCTCTCTCTCTCTCTCTCTCTCTCTCATAGGGAATTCGACAGGTACGGTAAACCCCGACCCCCCTCCCTCCCTCTCTCTCTCTCTCTCTCTCTCTCTCACACACACACACACACACATACGGGAAATGCTAGTGTATGAAAACGGAATGTAATAAGGGTAAGCAAGAGACTCGTAAGAAATTCTCCACCCTTACTTTGCATAGGAGGCGAGGATGGTGACGTAGTAGGAGGAAGAGGAGGAGAAATAAGAAAAAGAAAGAAAGAAGGACATTAAGGTGATGAAAAGAGGAGGAGAAATAAGAAAGAGAAAGAAAGAAGGACATTAAGGTGATGAAAAGAGGAGGAGAAATAAGAAAGAGAAAGAAAGAAGGACATTAAGGTGATGAAAAGAGGAGGAG
Source organism: Petrolisthes manimaculis (assembly GCA_034508575.1). NCBI lineage: Eukaryota > Metazoa > Arthropoda > Malacostraca > Decapoda > Porcellanidae > Petrolisthes > Petrolisthes manimaculis. The sequence continues at coordinate 33,755 of JAWZYT010001696.1, forward strand.
AAATAAGAAAGAGGAAGGTGATGAAAGGGAGAATTGCAAATTAAATAACAACAGACCTATTGATCATTGCGAGGTTGTTTGATTATTTTCTGTGCATTTCAGAACTTGTGTCATTAATGATTGAATAAACGAGCAATGAGTTTCGACAACAATTGTTTAAAAACGTACCCGTACAGAAAAGTTAATATTTATTAGAGGAAAAGAAAAGTAAACAGTCAGTCCCGTTTCTTATGTTTTTCATTCTGTAGGTGAACATTAATTAATAAACAGCAATTATTATTTTGCGATAAAGAATTACAACAAAAATAACGTTTAAGTGGTGTTTGTTTCATAGTGTACCGAGACTATTAAAGTATTGGGTAAGGTTGCTAACGACGAACTTGTCCACAAACTGAGGGTTAATAAATTTTCGATAATTGTGGATGAAACGCCTGACATAAGTACAACAAAATACATTACAATATTGGTTAAATTTTATGACAGAGAAACTTCTGCTTTTCGCACAGAGATGCTAGATATGGTAGATGTATATATATAGCGGTGACAGCAGTACAAGTGGTTCAACAGAATCAAATCTATATTCCATTATCATGAATTGTCTTGATTCTAATGCAATACCCGTTGATAACTTAATAGGATTTGCAGCTGATGGGGCATCACATATAATGGGTTATTATAACTCAGTATGTAGCTGACTAAAAGTAGATGTGCCAGGAATAACCATATTTTAAATTATTAAATGCATCTACCACTCCATCCATTTATGTGCCTCAGAAGCTGCAAATACACTACCACATCAATTAGAAGACTAATTTGAAACATTTATTCAGATTTTTCCCACAGTACAAAGAGATTAAATGAATTCAAAGATTTCCAAGTATTTTGCCAAACTAAGCCGCATAAATTATTACATGTCTCACAGACACGTTGACAGACACGTCGCCGTCGCCGCCGCCGCCGTCGCCGCCCCGCCGCCGCCGCCGCCGCCCCGCCGCCGCCGCCGCCGCCGCCGCCCCGCCGCCGCCGCCGCCGCCCCGCCGCCGCCCGTCGCCGCCCCGCCGCCGCCGCCGCTGCCGCCGCCGCTGCCGCCGCCGCTGCCGCCCTGCCGCCGCCGTCGTTTTTTAATATTTTTTTTTTTTTTTTTTTAGTAATATATATATATTTTTTAATATATATATTTTGTTATTAATTATTTTTTTTGTAATAAATAACTTTTTTTATTATTATTATTATTATTTTTTTTTTCCTCATCGCAGCCGCCGCCGCCGACACCCCCCCCCCCCGCAGCCGCCGTCGTTTTTTAATAATTAGTTTTTTTATTTTGTTTTTAAATAATATATATATACTAGCTAGTCACATTCCCACTTTCCCAGTCTCTCGTTCGCAGGCTCGCAGGCTCGCAGCCTCAGTGTGGCTCGGGCCGTGGGCGTGGAAGGTGATCGATATTACAGCTCCTGGGAGCCTCGCTCTTATTCTACCTGATCCCGTCCGTGTGTAATTGGAAAAAGAATCCTAAAGCTTCAGACATTTTACCAATACGTTCCAACGATCATATAAAATTGGATCATCGGATTATTAGGGATAGTTACAAAACGGTGATAAGAAGTTAAATAAGAAAATTATGTGTCGATATATTATAAAGGTGAATCGTCTGAATTAACTCCAAACAAGGAAAATTATATTATAAAATACTGAAACTTGGATATAATTTATATGGCCACCTAAGAAATGTTCAAACAAGTAATCCCAATTGTCGCAATTGTAAATTTCTATAAAAAATGAAGTGACTAAATAGATGGTAAGTATGAAGTAATGTGAGTGGATAAAATGAGGCTTCTATTAATGTAATGGTTCCGACCCTTACTCCAACCTATAGTATAGAGCAACTCATCCTCTATAATAATAATAAAAAAACATCACAAAATGGTACCTGCATCAAAGTCGAAAATCGCTTTAAGTTAAGATAACATTTCTGGCTGCTCGCACCCTTCCTTCGGCTGAGTATAGCATGCGTATATTTATATATAGAGAGGATACCACTGTATGGTAATTGGGGCCTCAATTCACCACAATGTATTTTGTAGAAAGTGAATGAAAAGACAAAGTAGAAAGTCAACATTTACAAATTACGTGAAAGGGTTCTCTGGTTTGACAAAGATACTGGAACTGCATAGAAGCATTAGTTTGTAACATTAGGTACTATATCTTCCCCAACCAAAGAGAAAATAGCAATAATTAAGAGGGTATTATACTGTTGGAAAATCTGCAGCAAATGATTTCTCCAAACAGTTCCAAGCAACAGGCCACAATTATATTTGCTGATTTGTTACTGATTCCTGGCTTAACTTGGAGGACTCAAGGCAATGTACCAAAAGTGTATTACCTCCGTTATTAAACAAAAATATACTAGATGCTGAGTGAGAGACGCTGACTGCCCCACATATTAGCACTAAAGAATGGAGGATAAGGTCCATAAGGAGGAGACAGAGAACTATTGGCAGTATCGACAGGAGGCTGAAGAAAGAAAAATGTGTAGCGATTGTTTGGGAAAGGAAAGAGGTTGTTGTTGTTGAGTGAAAATGAGGTATTCTTTTTCTGTGTTTTATGTGAGAGTTTAGCCGATGTGCATCTCTCCTTTGCAGTGTGTGTATGTGTGTTAACAGAGAGAGAGAGAGAGAGAGAGAGAGAGAGAGAGAGAGAGAGAGAGAGAGAGAGAGACTGCTGGTGTGCTTACAGTATGTGCGGGTTATTGAGGGAGATAGAAAAAAGTGACAGCTTATTTGAGAGCTGATGAGTGAGGGGGCGTGGGAAACTGTGTATGATATATGAATGGATTAATACATGTGTGAGAAGGTATGCAAGTGTAAGTTGTAGTTAACAAGATGATATAATATACAAGGTGATAATATATTGACTAAGATAAACATTGAGCACGTACTATACAATACTTACCCACTTTAACCTTTTGACATTTCATCTGAGGACTGACTATACTGTATCACGTTTAGAACATAGTTGATTCTTTTCTTGGTACTGTACATACGGACTTCCTTAGCAACACTCCCTAAAAACTATTAGAGGCAGAGTGGATACCTCCGTAGAGGGGTATTGACTGCATTAGTGATGTATAGGCAATACTTTAAGTGTTTTTGCGCCCCTTCGGCCCCAGCTACCAGCATTTAGTTCTTCAACTGTCAGTCATTTCTCTCTATTTCCTTCCTGCCTGCTGTCTCACCTATCACATTTTTCTGGCGCTATAATTATGACGGACTGTGAATGACATGGACCGGGTTCGAGTCAACGAGAAACGTCTGATTTTTTTTTCCGATGTGATCTGATGGTCTTGCTCTCCGTCAAATATCCTGGCTACGCTGACACGTCAAGAAAATTTCCAAATAATATTTAACTATACGTAATTCCGCCTGCCCTCAATAGCTAGCAAGCACACACACCAACATTCACCACTACCAAGGTACTCCAGTGTCTGACATGCAGCGTCATCACTACCACTCTTCCTTCTCCCTCTTCTCCCTTTCTCTTCTCCTCCCCACCACTACCACTCCTCCGCCACCCTCCTCTCCCTCCCTCCTTTTTGCTTCACCTCCTCCTCAGTCTCACCACTATCACTCCTCAGGCTCTATCTTTTTTTTTTTTTTTTTTTTTTTTTTTTTTTTCCCCACCACTATCACTTTTCCATTTCTTTCCTTCTCGTTTTCCCTCTTCTCGTGTATCTTCCCTCATCAGTCTCCCACGTTTAAGGGGGAGTGGGAGTAGGGGACAGGCTTGGGGGGGTTATGGGTGGGTGCGGGAGTAGGGGGACAGGCTTGGGGGGGTTATGGGTGGGTGCGGGAGTAGGGAGACAGGCTTGGGGGGGTTATGGGTGGGTGCGGGAGTAGGGAGACAGGCTTGGGGGGGTTATGGGTGGGTGCGGGAGTAGGGGACAGGCTTGGGGGGGTTATGTCTGGGTGCGGGAGTAGGGGACAGACTTTCTACCATCCCTCCCCATCCCCAAGCCTTCCCCCTACTCCGGCACCCCCCAAAACCCCCCAAGCCTGTCCCCAAATTCCCACACCCCCTTAATCCTTCATATTATCTCCATTACATCTTCATTTTCCCTTCCTCTTCCTCCTTTTCGTTATAAGCTTCACTCTTTCCCTCTTATTTCTTATCTAACTTTTCTCTCCCTCTCACTCTAATTATTATTCGGCCTTCTCCTCTTTTCTCATCTTCCGTTTATCTCCATTTCCCTCTTTTTCTTCATCTTTCCTCATCTCCTCTTTACTCATTTCTTCTCTTTCCTCTCCCTGTTGATTTATTTTCTTCGACTACTCTTTCTTCATCTTTATCTATCCTGCCTTTCCCTCCTCTTCTTTATCATTTCTCCTCCACCTTTTCTTTTTCATTTTCTTTCCACCTACATCTTCATTTTCCATTTTCTTCTTTATATGTCTTCCTCTCCTGTCTTCCCTTACTATTCTAACTATTTTCTCCTCCTATTCCTCTTTCTTCCTCTTCATTTTCCCTCCTTTATCTTCCCCCCCTCTTTCCCCCTCATATTCTCTCCATCCTTTGCTTATTATTCCCATTTTCCTCATTTATCATATTATGTTATTTCCCCGTTTCTCCTCCCCTTGACTTTGTTTCTTATCTCCCTACTTCTCTCCCTACTTCTCTTCCTCCCTCTCCTCCTTCATTCTGCTGTGTATCTTTCCTTTACCTCTTCCTACTTTTCCTCCTTATTTACATCACATCTTTCCTTCATTTCTTCCAACTCCTCTTTCTCCTACTTCATTTTTTCTCCCTTTTATCCTGTCTCTTTTTTTTATCTTTCTCCCACCTACTCGAATTTATCTCTCATTCATCTCATTCTCCCCAACTATTCTCTCTCTCTCTCTCTCTCTCTCTCTCTCTCTCTCTCTCTCTCTCTCTCTCTCTCTCTCTCTCTCTCTCTTCCGATTTCCCCATTCTCTTTCATTTTACCTCTCCCACACCTTTCCATTATCCTTCCTCCTTCTCTCTCCCTCCACCTTCATCACTTCTCCCTCTCTCATAAGTTTTCCCTCTCCTCCTCCTCTATAATTTCTCCCACTCTTCCTCCATCACCTCTCCCTCTCCCACCCTCTCCTTCCTCTCTCCTTCAACTTCTCTTTTCCATCACATTTTTCATTTCTCCCACTCCTCCTCCATCACGTCTCCCTCCTCTTCCATTTAATTCTCCTTCTCTCCTAATTTCTTTCCCTTCTCCTCTGTCATATCTCCAGCTCTCTCATTCATCTTTGTTCCCTCCCCACTTTCACATTCTCCCTCCCATCTCTTAAGTATTTTTCCCAAGTAGTAGTAGTAATAGTGTCTTCGTATCACTGACGTATAATTGTGACTCTTATATATGTAGGCGACCAAGATGGTAACGGAATCATTTATGTCAGCTATCCAAGTTGGCGACAGTACTATACGTCGTACACCCATAATTATTTTTGTACCACTGGGAACACCGTATCATTAGTGCAAGGTCATTTCACCCATTTTCTTCCTCATTCATTCTTTTAGTCTCTTAGGGTTCAAGTATCACTGGCCTGATCTAGTTGCCTAAACAGTTCTTTTGCTCGTTGTACTCGTCATTGGAGAACTTACGATCACGAGGGACAATCTTCTTAACTTGAACTGTTCAGTGCGAATATATACCTGGAGTGCTGGAATCATTAGAAAGCTTGATCGATCCATTCATACTTTGGTACACATTGGAAAGTAACAATATGCTAAGTTATGTCCCAGATGGAGGCCAATGGTATTTTCACAATAAAATGCATGAGATGGAGAGCAAACCTTTGACTCAATAAAGCGAGTTGATTCGTTCACGATAGGCCGGGAAACAAAACCAAGATAAAAGTGAATGAATGTGGTGTCCTGTTGCTTGAAATCGTTTGGAGAAATCAGTTGCTCCAGATTTACCAACATTGTATTATATAGGAATAGTGATGTTTCCTTTTAAATATAATCAATCAATATGTGTGACGAAGCCGTATTTTTTTCAATGTACTATGATTTTATTTGACTCAGTTCTAATATTTCTGCTTATATTAATCGGAATTATGTAAGCCAGACCGAAACATACTTGATGCCAAAGCCTCACTAGACTTAAAACCTACTTTAAAATGACCTGACTTCATTAATCCTACTCTGATGCAGCTGCCTCTCATCGTCAGTAAACTTCCCGTTATAATGCGGAGCTTTGGAAATTTTACCCATTGCACTCTTGCAGTGGTTTAGTGATTGCAGTAATAGTTAATCCTCGTGGTTTAGTGATTGCAGTAATAGTTAATCCTCGTGGTTTAGTGATTGCAGTAATAGTTAATCCTCGTGGTTTAGTGATTGCAGTAATAGTTAATCCTCGTGGTTTAGTGATTGCAGTAATAGTTAATCCTCGTGGTTTAGTGATTGCAGTAATAGTTAATCCTCGTGGTTTAGTGATTGCAGTAATAGTTAATCCTCGTGGTTTAGTGATTGCAGTAATAGTTAATCCTCGTGGTTTAGTGATTGCAGTAATAGTTAATCCTCGTGGTTTAGTGATTGCAGTAATAGTTAATCCTCGTGGTTTAGTGATTGCAGTAATAGTTAATCCTCGTGGTTTAGTGATTGCAGTAATAGTTAATCCTCGTGGTTTAGTGATTGCAGTAATAGTTAATCCTCGTGGTTTAGTGATTGCAGTAATAGTTAATCCTCGTGGTTTAGTGATTGCAGTAATAGTTAATCCTCGTGGTTTAGTGATTGCAGTAATAGTTAATCCTCGTGGTTTAGTGATTGCAGTAATAGTTAATCCTCGTGGTTTAGTGATTGCAGTAATAGTTAATCCTCGTGGTTTAGTGATTGCAGTAATAGTTAATCCTCGTGGTTTAGTGATTGCAGTAATAGTTAATCCTCGTGGTTTAGTGATTGCAGTAATAGTTAATCCTCGTGGTTTAGTGATTGCAGTAATAGTTAATCCTCGTGGTTTAGTGATTGCAGTAATAGTTAATCCTCGTGGTTTAGTGATTGCAGTAATAGTTAATCCTCGTGGTTTAGTGATTGCAGTAATAGTTAATCCTCGTGGTTTAGTGATTGCAGTAATAGTTAATCCTCGTGGTTTAGTGATTGCAGTAATAGTTAATCCTCGTGGTTTAGTGATTGCAGTAATAGTTAATCCTCGTGGTTTAGTGATTGCAGTAATAGTTAATCCTCGTGGTTTAGTGATTGCAGTAATAGTTAATCCTCGTGGTTTAGTGATTGCAGTAATAGTTAATCCTCGTGGTTTAGTGATTGCAGTAATAGTTAATCCTCGTGGTTTAGTGATTGCAGTAATAGTTAATCCTCGTGGTTTAGTGATTGCAGTAATAGTTAATCCTCGTGGTTTAGTGATTGCAGTAATAGTTAATCCTCGTGGTTTAGTGATTGCAGTAATAGTTAATCCTCGTGGTTTAGTGATTGCAGTAATAGTTAATCCTCGTGGTTTAGTGATTGCAGTAATAGTTAATCCTCGTGGTTTAGTGATTGCAGTAATAGTTAATCCTCGTGGTTTAGTGATTGCAGTAATAGTTAATCCTCGTGGTTTAGTGATTGCAGTAATAGTTAATCCTCGTGGTTTAGTGATTGCAGTAATAGTTAATCCTCGTGGTTTAGTGATTGCAGTAATAGTTAATCCTCGTGGTTTAGTGATTGCAGTAATAGTTAATCCTCGTGGTTTAGTGATTGCAGTAATAGTTAATCCTCGTGGTTTAGTGATTGCAGTAATAGTTAATCCTCGTGGTTTAGTGATTGCAGTAATAGTTAATCCTCGTGGTTTAGTGATTGCAGTAATAGTTAATCCTCGTGGTTTAGTGATTGCAGTAATAGTTAATCCTCGTGGTTTAGTGATTGCAGTAATAGTTAATCCTCGTGGTTTAGTGATTGCAGTAATAGTTAATCCTCGTGGTTTAGTGATTGCAGTAATAGTTAATCCTCGTGGTTTAGTGATTGCAGTAATAGTTAATCCTCGTGGTTTAGTGATTGCAGTAATAGTTAATCCTCGTGGTTTAGTGATTGCAGTAATAGTTAATCCTCGTGGTTTAGTGATTGCAGTAATAGTTAATCCTCGTGGTTTAGTGATTGCAGTAATAGTTAATCCTCGTGGTTTAGTGATTGCAGTAATAGTTAATCCTCGTGGTTTAGTGATTGCAGTAATAGTTAATCCTCGTGGTTTAGTGATTGCAGTAATAGTTAATCCTCGTGGTTTAGTGATTGCAGTAATAGTTAATCCTCGTGGTTTAGTGATTGCAGTAATAGTTAATCCTCGTGGTTTAGTGATTGCAGTAATAGTTAATCCTCGTGGTTTAGTGATTGCAGTAATAGTTAATCCTCGTGGTTTAGTGATTGCAGTAATAGTTAATCCTCGTGGTTTAGTGATTGCAGTAATAGTTAATCCTCGTGGTTTAGTGATTGCAGTAATAGTTAATCCTCGTGGTTTAGTGATTGCAGTAATAGTTAATCCTCGTGGTTTAGTGATTGCAGTAATAGTTAATCCTCGTGGTTTAGTGATTGCAGTAATAGTTAATCCTCGTGGTTTAGTGATTGCAGTAATAGTTAATCCTCGTGGTTTAGTGATTGCAGTAATAGTTAATCCTCGTGGTTTAGTGATTGCAGTAATAGTTAATCCTCGTGGTTTAGTGATTGCAGTAATAGTTAATCCTCGTGGTTTAGTGATTGCAGTAATAGTTAATCCTCGTGGTTTAGTGATTGCAGTAATAGTTAATCCTCGTGGTTTAGTGATTGCAGTAATAGTTAATCCTCGTGGTTTAGTGATTGCAGTAATAGTTAATCCTCGTGGTTTAGTGATTGCAGTAATAGTTAATCCTCGTGGTTTAGTGATTGCAGTAATAGTTAATCCTCGTGGTTTAGTGATTGCAGTAATAGTTAATCCTCGTGGTTTAGTGATTGCAGTAATAGTTAATCCTCGTGGTTTAGTGATTGCAGTAATAGTTAATCCTCGTGGTTTAGTGATTGCAGTAATAGTTAATCCTCGTGGTTTAGTGATTGCAGTAATAGTTAATCCTCGTGGTTTAGTGATTGCAGTAATAGTTAATCCTCGTGGTTTAGTGATTGCAGTAATAGTTAATCCTCGTGGTTTAGTGATTGCAGTAATAGTTAATCCTCGTGGTTTAGTGATTGCAGTAATAGTTAATCCTCGTGGTTTAGTGATTGCAGTAATAGTTAATCCTCGTGGTTTAGTGATTGCAGTAATAGTTAATCCTCGTGGTTTAGTGATTGCAGTAATAGTTAATCCTCGTGGTTTAGTGATTGCAGTAATAGTTAATCCTCGTGGTTTAGTGATTGCAGTAATAGTTAATCCTCGTGGTTTAGTGATTGCAGTAATAGTTAATCCTCGTGGTTTAGTGATTGCAGTAATAGTTAATCCTCGTGGTTTAGTGATTGCAGTAATAGTTAATCCTCGTGGTTTAGTGATTGCAGTAATAGTTAATCCTCGTGGTTTAGTGATTGCAGTAATAGTTAATCCTCGTGGTTTAGTGATTGCAGTAATAGTTAATCCTCGTGGTTTAGTGATTGCAGTAATAGTTAATCCTCGTGGTTTAGTGATTGCAGTAATAGTTAATCCTCGTGGTTTAGTGATTGCAGTAATAGTTAATCCTCGTGGTTTAGTGATTGCAGTAATAGTTAATCCTCGTGGTTTAGTGATTGCAGTAATAGTTAATCCTCGTGGTTTAGTGATTGCAGTAATAGTTAATCCTCGTGGTACCTGGTAGTGGCAGAGAAATATATTTTTACCTAGAACAAGGACAGGATGTCGCAATGTCTCGTTTAACAGATAACTATATTTACAACATTCAAAAGAACAAAACAAACAAAATAACAATACAATGATTCCAGAATACATTACTGTATCAGGATTGTTAGACTCTATTTTATCACTACATGTAATTTCCGTTTCACAATACATCACAATCTCAGCACAAGGAACATTAGAATATTTAGTACAGTACAAAAGACACGTCGTCTTCAAACGTGCATGAGGTGAAACACAATGAACTCAAAAGATCATAGAGAAACCTATATTCGGACCTGGAAGCCAAATAACAGATATTTATTTGTTGCTACGACCTTCCGCTGATGCTGCTAAGGTGGATCTGAGGTACATGTATCACGAAGGTCTCGAGGAAACTCCCATGCAGGTTCACAGGTGGTGCTGGGACAACTAATTGGTAACAGTCATTTTAACGTTTGTATTGTCTTTTTTGGCATTGGTACACGCCGTTGTACGATCGGTTGGCAGGGGATTATCTGTAGAATAGCGCGGGTTCACCGGCTTAAGCCCAGTTTACACATGCCCGAATAACCTTCTGATGCCGTTACAAATAAGCGAAATGTCAAAAATCGTGGACCTGGCAGCCGAATTTTAGATGTTTTCCATTGTTGCGACCTACCGCGGGTGTATCGCCAGTTCATCTGTGGTTAATCTGAAGTCTACTATACACGAATGATGAGGAGAAGCCCCGGGGGAATCACCGTTACCTCTTGGACGATTAAGTTGTTACGTAACGGTCATCTTACCCTTTTATTACCAGTACCTAGTGTTTCTGTAGGATGTCACGAGTGTACTTGGGCATACTCGCTGACCAATGTAAGTTAAGGACCCTGTGATCGTGTATGAAAATTGGAGACTTCTGATTCCTCCTAACTATGCCACGAAACACGCTCCTTCCCTATAGGTGGTGTTTCGTGGCAATATTTGAAGGACTTATTTACTTCCAATTTTCTGATTACAATACGGGGTCCCTTAATACTTATTTGTTACTTGAAATATAGCAATAGAATACAAGTAAATTAAAAGAAATGTATGAAAAATACTTGAAATAATAGAAACTTATGGTTACGTCTATAATGCTCTCAAAAAGAAATTAGATGAGCAAACGAATTAAATGAATAACAAATAACACATAAAAAACTTTGGGATATTTTCCATAAAAATTGGTGATGAAATAACTAGTTGACCACGTGCACAACAAGGACTGTATAGTAAAAAAAAAAAGTTATTTTTATTTTAAGTCAAGACAACATGTGACCGCGAATGTGAACGGAGAAAGATTGAAATAAATAAAATAAAATAATAGAAAGAAAAATTAATGGAAAATAAGGAAGACGAGGAAACTTAAAAATAACTGATTAATTAAGAAAAATATACTAATAAAGAAAAAACACAAAAACAAAAGGAGGAAATTGGAAAATAGCAGATTTATTATTAAGAAAAAATATAATATAGAGAAAAAGAAGAAAGCAAAAGAAGCAACAAATTAAAAAATAACAGATTTATAAAAACAAAATATATAGAAAAGAATGAAATAAAAGGAGAAAATAATGATTGAAGAATAACAGATTAAGAAAATATACATTGGAAAAAATGAAGCAAATAAAAGAAAACTGAAGAAATATAGATAATCTTTTAAAGTTTATCTCCTCTCTCTTCATTATTATAGTTCAATTTTATTCTTGACACTCAACTTTATATCTATTCCTTGTCTGTTCTCTTCCACATACATTCTTTACTCTACAACCCTCAACGGACATGGAAGGCTGCACATAATTACATACACTCTAATTTTGACAATCTCTAATTTATGTTTCTTGTCCCTCTGACTCGCCCTAATTTATATTTTATGTTTATAATTTATGTTTCTCGTCCCTCTGACTCGCCCTAATTTATATTTTATGTTTATATTTTATGTTTCTTGTCCCTCTGACTCGCCCTAATTTATATTTTATGTTTATATTTTATGTTTCTCGTCCCTCTGACTCGCCCTAATTTATATTCCTCGATCGTCTGTCTCCTTCCATTCCCATCCCTCTCTCTACGACCACGAACACCATCAACAGACACATCATCTCTCCCGCAGGACTCCAGAATGAATGGCTTGCTATCGTGATTCAATGACGGAATTCACAAGGTAAGTCAAATTGAATTTTATTATATTTTGATTTTTAGATTTGATGTTATATAGAAGTTGTAAGACCTCGGGTGTGAAACTTTATCCCTGATCAAACCCATGCAATTCATTATGTGGTTAAGGTGGTAGTTCTTGTATGTTAGATTGGAGTGCCTTGATTCCTCCAAAGTATGCTAGGAAACACAGGACCAGAAGAGCAAAACTAATGGTGTTTTGTTGCTCGGAATAGTTTGGAGGATTCGGTTACTCCAGAATTACCAACACAAAACTTCCCCATTAAGGACCCTGTGATGTAGTCAGAAGATTGGAGTTATAAAAAGAGTCCTTCAAATATTGCCACGAAACACCACCTATATGGATGGAGCTTGTTTCATGGAGTGGTCAGGAGGAATCAGAAGACTCCAGTTTTCATACACGATCACAGGGTCCTTAATAAAAGTTTGGTACAGTTGTGAAAAGGACATCCTGTATCCTCTTTCCTACCTCACTACTCAATCCCTATAGACGACATGTGGCAGAATTGTAGTAGTAGTGGTGAAGGTCTGTAAGAAAGACAACTTTTTCACTTTGTATCGTCGAACGTGAGTGGCGATCGAGTTTCCCTTCCAAGACGTAATTATAATTTTATATATGGCTCTTTATTAATTAAAAGTACATGATTGAACTACTATAACATTCAATATGGGAAACGTATATACTGATATTATAAAACTTACGATCATAATGTATAGCGTTATTATATATCTCAAGTTCTTATAGGCAGTAAGTAGTCTTCCTTCATCAGCCAAGCTCGTTCTATACTGACGTGGAATCAGGCGAGTTTGAACTATTCAGAGACCTTGGTGTTAGATAATCGAAATCTCTATGAAACATTCGTATGTGTGGGATCTAACATGAATGCATTAATCATCAAATTTATTAACATACTCTACTATTCCTTTAATACTTTTTGGTATATTGCTATAGGAAGTGTTAAGTAAGGAAGGTTAATATCTTGACCTAACGCCTTAGGTTAGGTTCCTTATGGCATATGTATGTAGATGACATTTTCTGCTTTTGGCCCAACAGTTTCAATAATTTTGAAGATTTCTTTTGCAAATTACCACTGTATTGATTGGAATTCTGGTAAAAATATAATTAAAAGCAACAATTTCAAGAAACGTAGAATATTAGAATCAGTATGTATACAGCACTATAAGAACTTTAACTTAAATGAGGGTATGTTCAAACTAGATCCACTAATGAGAACATTAGTGGTCAAATCCCTCCCAGATGTGAGGTCGGGTCGCGTAGGAGAGGCAGGTGGGGTGGGTTGAGTGAGGTGAGGCTTGTCATCAGTAGGCACGCCTTGTCCCTCCCTCCTCTCTCCGTTCCCGGGTCCTATCAGCTACTTATTGCATTTCATGTTTCATTCAACTCTGTACTACTTAATATATCTATGTGAAGTATAATCTATCTAACTATTGATCTGTGTATATCTTTATTCATGATTACTCCCCTCTTGCAGATTGACCTCCCCGGTAGTATGGGGTCACCGGGGCAGCTGTCTGGACGCCCGGTACACTGCTCTTACCGCCTCAGTCTATGCCATAGTAAGTGCATAATTACTATATTGTATTGTGTACGAAAAACGAATACATACCGAGGATATAATAGTATTTATTTATTATGTTTATCACCAAAATTGATGATGGTAGTGATGATAATGATGATGATCTTGATTGCATGTGTGTTTGTCTTGCTGTTGATGAGTTTGACTGATGTGTGAGTGAGTGTGTGAGTGTTGAGGATTATGATTGATGTATGTGTGTGTTTGTTTGCGTGTGTAAGGTAGCTCCCCCACTTCAGCTCAGGTGTGATAGTAGGGCCCCACCCCCACCCGAAGGAGTTGATGTGGTCAGTGGTACCGAGAGCCACGCACTGCGAGTTGGTCTCGTCGTGGCTTTGGTATCTTTGTAGGAAGGAAGAGGTTGCTGCCCACACTCCCAGGTTCTGCACACAATTGATCAACTCTTAAACACTTTGCCTACATCACTCTTTTCTCCATTCTGAAGACGTATGCTTCTTCAAACATAATGTGTCTAGGCATGTCAAAGGAAACTGGACATGATTTTGGACTTTTGGACTTCTATCACTTATTTTATCTCATAGGTGAGGACAGAAAGTGGGCTTTCAACTTTTAGTCTTCAACTTCATTAATAAAAAACATAATATCTAGAAAATGGAAAGTGTATAGGAAAAATGAGAGATGGGAGAGGAACGGTAGTGATGGTAGTGGTTCCCGTGATTTTATTTGATTTGTGCCCTGGGAGGAAGGGAAGGGTGGGAGGGGGATAAGTTTAATTGGACCCCTTCCCTTATTCTATGAAAGGCGGTGAAGGAGGAAATGTTTCGTAGTGTTGGTGGTGGACGTGAGGGGGGAGGGGGGGTAAAATGTGTGAATGTTTGAGATAGAAATTTAGGAATGTCGGTGATAAAAATGTAGCTGTAGTGGTGGTGGGAATGTTGTTGATTTTAGAAATGTGATAGTGATGGTGGTGAAGAATGTGGTATTGTTGTTATTGGATATTATGTGGTTAATGATGAAGGTGGAGAATGTGTAGTATTAGTGGTAGAGAATGTGTAGTAGTAGTGATGGAAATGTGGGAATGTTGTGACGGTGGAAAATGTGGTAGTGTTGGAGATGGTGGAGAATGTAGGAATGTTGATGGTGGAACAGTAGTCGTGGTAGGTGGAAGGTGTTGGTAGAGAGTCAAAATAAAAGTCATGGCTGGGAGTATGAAAATAAGTGTCGCTTGAGAGAGAGTGTGTGTGTGTGTGTGTGTGTGTGTGTGTGTGTGTGTGTGTGTGTGTGTGATGGAGATGTCAGGGTCGTTGGTCGCCTCCCACGTCCTCACTTTAACTGATAAATTAAATCCCAGTGAGTTTTATTGAAAAAAGATATCAGAGAAAAGTTGAGAAAGTGCAATATGTGTGTGTCTGCCTCTTTTTATCGTACCTATCACACACACACACACACACACACACACACACACACACACACACACACACAGACACAAGAACAAGCAAACACACACATGTCCTCACACACACACACACACACACACACACACACACAGACACAAGAACAAGCAAACACACACATGTCCTCACACACACACACACACACACACACACACACACACACACACACACACACACACACAAGAACAAGCAAACACACACATGTCCTCACACACACACATGTCCTCACACACACACACACGCGCGTGGCTGCAATGATAATAACTAGTAGGAACATAACGTGAATATTGAAACAACTCCCTGTATGAATAATCTCCTATATACTCTCAGAGCGCATTCCTAGTCCACTGGTTTAGGACTTAGGAGTCATATATGGTTAGGTTAGGTTAAGGTAGGTAAGGTTAGGTATTCATAAACCATCTTAGAATTTGCACAGGTTCGTATTACTGCATTTATGACCATGCCAAACTTTTTTTTTTTTTTTTTTTTTTATATGATCCGACACTGGAACTGTTATAGGTTTATTTATTTCGAAGCAGTAGACGATTAAACCATTCTTGAAGTACGAATATATAAGTAGGATTTCAAAGCAGTGATTGATTTTCGTCCTCGTCACGAATGAACGTTTATCACCAAATCTTTAGCTTGGGAATTAAGTTTACTTTTATGAATACGGGTCCAGGTTTTCATGGCATGCTATTCCTGGTTACTTCTGAAGGTCCAGCCAGTGATAGGGTTAGTGAGAGGGAATGTTGTGAGCCCTACATGGCATTTATTTGTTTACTCCATTTCCCTGGAAGTTTGTGATTGGCTTAGGGAAAAGGAAATTTTATACGCCTTTGAGACTGGACGAGAAAAGAGAGATGCATCTGAAGAAAGAGAGAGATTTCTTTTATGTTTTTGTGTACAATACCTTTCAGTGTATTTTTTGTATTATTATTATTTGCGCTGTAGGAGAATAGGTTATAGACGCCACTGGGAGGTATAAGGCAAGGAAGAATGTTTGCCTACGTTATCATTCTCTATATTGGTGACCCAGATGTATACCAGCACTCGCTACAACAACACCATCATCATCAATACTACTACCAGTACCATATGACGTTAAGTAAGAACGTTAAATAGCTCTAAAGGTGACTATTTTGTTGGTAAATTGGCAGGCTACTCACTCCTCCCGCGAAAAATAAAATGGACGCCTTCAATGGTACTAATAGGGGACCTGTTTCGTGGCATAATCTGAACTGAACGAATCGCAGACCTTCCAATCCACCACCACCACCAACAAATTCTCCTTAAAGCAGTGTGTTCCCATCATGATCAATAAAGTGAGGCTCTTCCAGGCACAGCCGCTCAACTCCCAACATTACCACCAAGTCATCCTTCCTCACCAACCATCTATAAATAATCTAAGGGGATGGGATACGTTTGGTACAGTTGGACACATGAATGGATGGTACAGCCCAGGTGAAAGATACTTGTCCCATTTGAGTAACCAGTGTCTATTATCAGGTACTTGTTTTTTATTACCATCTTCAATACTGACTTCTGCCCCTGATGTCTCCTATTTGGCACTATATAAGGAACTTGATATTAGGAGAAATTGACCATCTTTCACTTGGGCTGTACCACCCATTCATGTGTCCAACTGTACATAGAAGAGCTTTGATTCCTTTAAAGAATGTTAGAAAACAGGGCCAGATTAGAACAAATAATGGTAGTTATTGGCTTGGATTTGTTTAAAGGAATATATTACTCTAGATTTACTAAGCACTGTGTGTGGATTGTGAAAAGATGTTGGTAAGAAAAAGAAAACAAAAGATTGTCTATAATTTATCGTCATATCACGTATTAATTAGTGCATATCATGTAAATCTGAAAATCATAGTTAAGAGTCAAAAGAAGTTTACAAAGTCATTAGTGTGTATTTACAGGAAACTATAAACTCATAAAAATTTGTATAGCAATGAAGTCGATTTTATACAAAAAAAAATAAAAAAAATGAAAGTCTTTTTCACGACGTCTTCCCACAGTGAGCAGCGGAGTGACATGTGTGTGTGTCGCCTCCAGTCCAGTAAATGGCCCCAGGACTTGGGAAAAAGTGTGCCACATTGCTAAACTTAATTCTTGTAATTGGGAAAGTAACAGAATTTAATGTTAGATATTACCTGCAAATAAAAACAAATAAACATTAGGAAAGAGACCACATCATAAAATAATATTACTTGAATCAGTGAGTGAAGGTAACACAAAACATAATAAACATCACACAAACACATTCATGCACATAAGTAGACAAAAATGTCACTGTTTTTATTGTGATAGCATACTTTGAGTCTGTCACACTCCTACAGTTTTTATACTTGTGTAGCATATATACGGTGAATACACTGGACTAAGAACGAAAATATATCCATTAATGTGAGAACAAGAGCGAACACAGGACCTCCACCCACAACAGCTAGACAAAAGCTGAACATTAATGAACATAGGCTTACATAGCTGGAGTGCGTGGTTCGTAGTCAGCATCTTCAAAGCAATACAAGTTACTGCCGGCCAACTAAATACCTTATTCTGACAGGGCCAGCGAATCCCCTCCAGGGTTTTAATTAATGAGGTAGTACAGAGTTGTATAAGTCTGGAGTAACTGATTCCTCTAAACTTATTATCTATGTTCATCTGGTCTTGTTTCCTGACACTCATCAAGGAATCGAGGCAACATACTCAACTAAAATTATACCAACCTTTTAACTGTTATTATTATTAAAACAGAGGGAAGCTGTCTAACGTTTACATGTCTCGTCCCTATGTGTGTGCGATTACTGTTGTCCATGACTGTAACCAATTAACTTGACATATAGGCTAGTTAGTAGTGAGTGTAGAGCATTATGTATTCATATTAACTCTATACACCCGTTTGCCACCTCAGGGTTCCTCAGTACTGGTGGTGTTGGTGTATGTGTGGAGGCTGGTAGTGAACGCTCAGGACCCACAACAACTCCAGGATGTTTATTATGGTATGTAGAGGAGGTGAATTATAGTATGTAGTAGTATGTATCATGTATATTATAGTATGTAGTAGTATGTATCATGTATATTATAGTATGTAGTAGTATGTATCATGTATATTATGGTATGTATTAGTATGTATCATGTATATTATGGTATGTATTAGTATGTATCATGTATATTATGGTATGTATTAGTATATCGTGTTTTCTGTGGAAAATTGCAAAAAATACTAATTATATTTGTTTCCATTTATCATCTAGGATGTTGATATTAGTGTATGGGATGCGTATTATGATGTGTATTGGTATATAGGATGTATATTCTGGTAGGAATTAGTATATAGAATGTACACACATTATGGTATGTATTAGTATACAGAAGGTGCATTCTGGTATGTAATAGTTTATATAGTGTGTATTATGGTATGTGACTGAATTTCTGTTCCTTATCTATATAGGTGGATAGCATACGGTACTTATGGTATAATGGAGTACCTTGATTCCTCCAAAGTATGTCAAAGAACAGAACCAAATTAATATCAATAATGGTTTCCAGTTGCTTGGAATAGTTTAGAGGAAATCAAAATTCCCACACTTAAAACCACTGTACATTCACGATCAATAGTCCTGCAACACCTTCGAATGAAACGCCCTCGAAAAAAAGGTGTGAACATTTAGTTGATGGTGTCTGTTATATTGTTTTTTAATGACCAACACGAGTCGATAGGCATAAAGCCCTAAAATCTTCTTCTTTACTATCTCGGAGCTTCACTTAATAATCTCGGGGCCTCAAATGAGTCACAGGCCTACAGTTTAGAGGTTAAGGACTTGGTGATCGTGTATGAGAACTGGAGGCTTCTGATTCCTCCTGAATATGCCACAAAACAAGCTCCTTCCATATAGGTGGTGTTTCGTGGCAATATTTGAAGGACTCATTTACCTCCAATTTTCTCACTACAACACATGTCCCTTAAGGTTACATAATGACGGGACTGCCTGAGTAAAAGTCTAGTGTTTCCATCTTTACTCACTCTCTCTCTCTCTCTTATCAGGTGTCCAGATCTCCTACATGTCAACCCTAGGTACTCACATCACCCTCATCGCCCTCAGTTCTTTCCTCCTCATTGGTGTACAGCAGGTGAGTGAGTGAGTGAGTGAGCAGGTGAGTGAGTGAGTGAGTGAGTTCCTTGACCTTCTTTTCAGTCTCTTTTTTCAGCTTGACTCAAGTTTACATAGCCTATCACAGAACAATCTTTATGGGAGTGTTATACTTTTGGTACTTTAGTAGTTATACTCTATCCAATCCTAGCTTGCAATTGGAGCCTAGCTGTATTTTTAATGCTCGTCTCTGATTGGTCAATTTCTCCAGGCAAACTCCGTTCACGCTTAGCTTTCCCAAACCAAAACATTGCATTTCTCCGAGGTATATTGTTTTTGTTTTTTCTTGGTACCTCACTTATTTCGCTTAATATTTACTTGGCACTTTGATAACATGACAAAATAATGATAGAGGATTACTTTTATCGTGAAAATTATATCCATATCATTAAAAATATACGATTAAATACGAGTTGAAGTGAAACGAGCAGCTAAAAATGTTTATACAACTTCTTCTATATGCCGATATTTATTTACAAATAATATGCTACCATAATTAAAAATGGATGGATGATGTAGAGAAAATCCTCCTGTATGTCATGGTGGTATAAGATTGTAGACAAGACAGAAATTATTGCTAGAAAAGTAATAATTTTAATGCCTACCCTCTCTGTTCTCTCTGACCCTCTGACTTTCACTGAGGGGGAACAGAAACTTGGTGCATGGCTGTACATACAACCCCGTTAATTAAGTTCTAAGGTACCAAAGTATACTATCCTTTTACAATAATAAAAGTCCAATTAAGGTATTAATATATGCATGTATGTCTCCATCGTGTGGACACATGTTGCCTATTTTACAGTGAAATATTTCAGAAACCTACGCCTTTAATCAGAATAGGTAAAAGTCACAATGGAAATAGGTTACCACTTTTCCTTGTCAATTTTGTACATACACAAGCTAAAAAATAACCCATAGAGCAACTGTTAGGCCGGAAAATTGTTTTAAATCTCGCAATCCAACTTTCAAACCGATAGTTGTTTTGATCGTCGCATTTGAACTCTCAACAATTGTGCCAACAGAGCGCAACACCGCATTTGTTCCCTAGTGGCGAGATGTTTGGCAACTGTGTGATAACAAAGAGTACTCAAAATATCACAATATTTTGGACAGCATGTAATGTACTGCAGCCATGAAACAAGCATGCTTTTGTTCACCAGATAATTTTTAATTCTATTTTTGTCAAGCCTGAAAGAGATCACAGAATTCCATGTTGCGAGTCATGATGTCACGATTCACTATTGTGTGTACATTTATTCCCTCCTTGATCCTCAGTCACTATCATGATGTGAAACTAATATGACGGTCTTTTGTTGGAAAATGACATCTCCCTTTTTGAAAATGAGAGATAAATAATAAGGAAAAATGACTTTAACCTACGTATTCTGATTAAAGGCATAGGTTTCTGAAATATTTCACCGTAAAATTTACATGTGTCCAAAGATATTAATGCATATATTAATACCTTAATTGGCCTTTTATTATTGTAAAGGGATAATATACTTTTTGTACCTTAGAACTTAATTAACAGGGTTGTACAATGTTGATCTATCTGGAAGATGCCGGCCTGATTCCCCCTGGGACAATTCCCCAGTGATAGTCTCCTCATTGGACATATTCCACTACAAGTGAAAAAAACATAAATAAATATGTTATAAAACAGAATTACATGTCAGAAAACACATTCCCATGCATACTAGAGGGTACAGCTCCGGACAGATCAAGGGTCCTCACTCCTCACCCTTTCCATCACCTACTTGGTTTGGGCCTCGTCGGATCTGGCAACTAGAGTGATTGTGTGTGTGACCCATTCACTTGGTACTCTGTCTTTATTTTCAGTATTTGGTTCTTTTCTCTACCCCTGTGACACTAGAGTCTCCTCCCCACTATTTGAAAAAAAAAAAAAAGTATATTATGTACTGATAATGTTGTTGTTACAGGAGCGGTGTGGACTGGTGACGCCTTGGGTGGTGGCCAGTATAGCCTTCATGGCGTTAGAGGCAGTTTGTTGCATGTACTCCAATGTTCTCAGGGACCATGTCAATAAGGTACGTATCGGAGAACACATTACAACAATACACTCTTTTTTTATATATATACAATGATTAAGGTGGTAGTTCTTTTATGTTAAATTGGAGTACCCTGATTCCTCCAAAGTATGCTAGGAAACAGGACCAGATGAGTAAAAATAATGGTGTTCTGTTGCTTGGAATAGTTTGGAGTATTCAGTTACTCCAGATTTACCAACACAAAACTTCCCCCTTAAATATTTGTATTCAACACTTTATTTTACAGCCAGTCACTCATTGAAACACTAAATGTTATTAAAACAAAAAAAACATTATATGAAAACGTGAAAACATTAGTCATCAATGTGTGTGTTATCCAGAGAGAGAGAGAGAGAGAGAGAGAGAGAGAGAGAGAGAGAGAGAGAGAGAGAGAGAGAGAGAGAGAGAGAGAGATTGGTATTTTATAATTATATATGTATTGATATTTATGTTTACGATTGTACACTCACGAGAGCAGTGAGAATAATTTAACCCCCCAAAAATAGTTAGTCTCGCAAGTGTTCGAAGTGTTCACCTTCACTATTGACACATTCTTGAAATCTGTCCTGCAAAAAAAATAAAATCCATTGGTATAATTATAGTAGATAGATTTTGGCCATCACTAACTTGTGTCTTTGTTCCAGAAGTTTGACCAGATATGTAAAGCTGAGGTGGCCTTCTTTTTCACTCGAGCTTGTATAAACGTAAGTACTTCACTTTTTAGGCTGTATAGGCAAGAACGATCGTACTGTTGATTATGATGTGGTAACGGTATGATGGTTCTGTAGTATTCTTCTCTCTCTCTCTCTCTCTCTCTCTCTCTCTCTCTCTCTCTCTCTCTCTCTCTCTCTCTCTCTCTCTCTTCAACCTACGACTTAGGGTACTTACACTATTTCCTTGCTAACACGAGATTAGATGTGTGTCTGTGTGTGTGTGTGTGTGTGTGTGTGTGTTGCATTACAGTACTGTATTCCCCCTCTACCTCTCTGCAGGTGGTGGCGATGTGGGCTGTGATGCGTTTCGTCAAGAACATCAGGGCTGGCATCACCTACAAGGACCCCGAGGCCATTGAACTCTGAGCCGACACCATCAACACTGATTATCAAGTTGACTGTCAGGCAGAAGTAATAGCAGCACAAGCGGGGGGGGGGGGGGCTAAGGTTGAGGAAGCAGGGTAGTTTACAGAAGGTACAGTCGGCGGCAAAATTCCTGTCGCCTCACTTGCTTCACCGAGGCACGCGATGTTCATAGACTTGAGATTATTAGGTGTAGAAAACGTGCGTATTTCTCGAGTCTATGAATACTTCTTGTCTCAGTGAAGCATATAAGACGACAGGACAATTGCCGCTGACTGTACAGCAGGTGTCACAGAAGAAGGTTGATGCGGAGCAGAGGTATAGCAGTAAAAGCAGGAGAATAAGGTTGGGTAACCAGGATAGGTGTTATGGGTATCGATAATTATGATTTTGTGTTTTTCATTGACTCGTATTAAGTTTCTATTCCAATTTGTAATAGTTTCCTGTAACTGATTGTTTATGGTTGTGTCCAGTCATTTAGGGATGCAGAATATAATAATAACCTCACATGCGAAGTAATAAAAGACAGCAGAGTCAGTGTCAGGACAGTGAGGAATATTCTTGTTTAACATAGTGTTGGGTTACATTCTACCTGTCTCCTGTATTGACCTGGGTAGTATTACGTAAGTGATGTTCAAGGTTTGGCTGCCAACTGTTTGTTTATTTCCTTATTGAAATTTCGTCTTGTTATAATTGAATATTATTGTTATAATTTTATTGTTATTTTTGTATGTATTTAGTATAAGTATTTGTACATAAGACAGTTTATTAATGTTAATATATTTATAAATACACATGGTAATACTGTAGTTTTCAATCATCCGTTTAAATATACTTAGAATTTTTGAAGGGTTTTTGGAAACTGTTCATTTATTCAGTGATAGAGATTTGTATTTTCCTAGTTGTTTGCATGTGTGACCCTCAGGCAAGTAACAAGTGGGGGCCTGACTTGGGTTGAACACGTTTGGAGCAAAACCTTTAATGGATTTCTCGAAGTAACGTTAACTGTAACTGTTGGAAACTTGGAATTTGATTGAGTTTCGAGAGTGAAAAAGGATGATTGTATAGGATTGGCTAAGCATTATGGTGTTGAGTATAAGTCAGGTGCAACGAAGAAAGACCTAATGAAATGTTTAATGGAAAAATTTGTTAATGATGAGGTTTTACCACAAAGTGTTTTGGATATGTGTAATGATAGTGAAAGCGAAATTGAGGTAACAAAGCTACATGTATTGCAAATAGAGGATAGGAAAGAACACAGGTAAACTGAATTATTGATGATGAGATTGAGGTTGGAGGAAAATGAAAGATAAAGTTTAAGAAAAATAATCCTAACACTAACTATACACACCATCAGTGGAGTTTGATATGTTGCCTCATAGTGGGTTTAGGTAGTAAGTACAATTGTTTGATGAGAATGACTCTGAGAATTTCGTTGTACTTTTTGAGAAAATGCCAAATATCTAAGATGGCCAGGAGGCCAAGCGATTTTTTTTTTTTTTTTTTTTTTAGCTTAAACTGCATTTACAGGTAGAGCTAAAAGTGTATTTACGAATCTCACTGATGATGTATCGAATCAGTAAGAAATGTTAAAGCCTGTTATTTTAGATATATATGATCAGATACTTGAGACACAGATTAAAATTTAGGATTTTTTTTTTAATCTGATAACCAAATATATCTAGAGTATGTGAGGTCGAAAGAGCTTTAGTTTAATATATGATTGAGGTCTTGTGATGTAACCACTTTTAGTTCTATGAAAAATGGAATTTTAATGGTATTAGGGAGGTATGGAGGGTGGGGTGTATGGAGGGGTTTGAGTTGGGTGGTTGGTGAGGTGTAGGGGAGGGTAGCTTCGAATGAACCAGTTTCAAATGATTGAATCAGCTTCGAAGCTACCACCACTACTCCCTCCCACATTACCCTAATAACACCCCCCCCCCTTCCCTACACCCCCTTCTAAAATGGTTCACTAAGTTGATTCATTCGAAGCTGTGGTGTTGGTTGTGGACCAATTTGATTACTCCAAACTATTCCATACAACAGGATTAATACCATTATATTTATTAATTAATTCTCTTTCTAGACATACTTTGGAGGAATCAATTAAAGTACTATAAGGGAACCCAGATTTCCATATAGTAATTGTGGAGGAAACTGATTCCTCCTAACTGTATTATTCCTGCATTAAGTTGTTGCCTGAGATACCTTGGAGCACCCACAGTGATCCAATGTACCAATTAGTCATGGTTGGAAATTATAAATAGAAAATGTTCGCTAATTTCGTTAATTAATTATGTAATTAATTAAATTAGTATATCAAAATGTAGGAAAAATTATGTAGAATTTAATTATATAATAATTAGTTCAAAATAATTAATAATAAATTAATTATGATCCAAAACGTGAACTATATTCTCCACCAAATCATGACGTCATTATATGATAATCAAAGGGGGGGTAGGAGAGTAGAGTATGGGGTTATTGTGTTAGGAGGGGGGGGGTAGGGACATGGGTCTGAGGGAGGGGGTATGGGTAGAGTGGATGAGGGGGAGGGGGGAGGGCAAGTCAACTCAGTAACCCCATTTATGGACTGCCATTCAGAGATTAATTTTGAACCAAGATTCCCCCCATCTCTCTCTCTCTCTCTCTCTCTCTCTCTCTCTCTCTCTCATACACACACACATACATACATTCATATATACAAACATACATTATTTGTCTCTTTCTCTCATACATACATACATACATACATATATACATACATACATACATACATTCCCTCTCTCTCTCATACATAGATACATACATATATATACATACTTTATCTCTCTTTCTCGCTCTCTCTGTCTTATAATAATATTATATACACACATACACACATACATTCTCTCTTTCTCTCTCTCTCATACATAGATACATACATACATACATGCATACATTCTCTCTCTCTCTCTCTCTCTCTCTCTCTCTCTCTCTCTCTCTCTCTCTCTCTCCCTTTGTAATAATGTCATAATATGGTTTGGAGGAAACAGTTTGCTCCAAAATTACCCTAGAGAGATCTGAGGTCCCTTGTAGTACTTTGGAGTACATTGATTCCTCCAAAATGTGTCAGGTAACAGGATTAATTAATAAATATTATAATGGTATCTACGCTGTTGCCTGTAATAGCTTGAAGGACTCAAGTTGCTCCAATATTGCTACCAAACCCATTTATTTCATGGGATAATTAATAAGTATTTATACATTTATTTTTTACTAAGGAAATTAAAACACATCATTAATATTTATTCATTATTATTGTTATTGGACAGCAAACGTGAAAGGAGAGATAGAAATACGAAGTGTGAAGGGAGAGAAAGAAAAAAAATACGAATATGGGAAGGAAGAGAGAGAGAAAGAGAGAGAAAATAAAAGGAAAGAAAGGACACCAAACACTTATCTATTTTTATATACTAAATTCTTTATCTTTCTTTTTCTTTTCTTTTTATCTTATTTAATATTTGTTGTTTAGATTCTAACCTGAATTATTTATTGTTCTATACTTTCTTTTACCTTAATTAATTATTGATAAATATTAAACCCATTTATTTCATGGAATGATTAATGAATATCTATATATTTCTTAATTACTAAGGAAATTGAAGCACATTATGTATTATTTATCTATTATATTTGACTGCAAGCACGAGAGAGAGAGAAAAAGAGAGGAAAGTCAACAAACAAATCTGTTTTTATATATTTATTATTTTATTTATATATTTATTTCTTTATAAATTGTTTCTAAAATTTCATGTATATTTTTATACTCACAGTTTCTCTCTCTTTCTAACACATACAAACATCTCTCACACACACATCAATCTCTCTCTTATATAAATGCAATCTCTTTCTCTCACACGCACATAGTCTCCTTCTCTCTTTCACACACACACACATATATTTATATCTATATATATAAAACACTCCGTCTGTCTGTTTAGCTGCTATGCACGGCCGCATCGTTTTACCTAGCGTAAAAAGTAATACGCCAATTTGATCGGTGAATCCTGGGAAGCATCCTCGGCCTACAAGCCGAAGCCGAAGGCCTTAACTGAAAGATCACAGGTTCGAATCACCGGTACAATTTTTTTTTATTTTTTTTGTTGACATGTGATACTCCATTCTGACCGGTGTAGTCCCGGGAATGTCCTCGGTCTAATTTTATTTTTGGTGGATATGTATTTCTTGAATTATCAACTTAAAACAACCAAACATTTATGACTCTCTCAACATAGACTCTATGGTCTCAAGCATCAAGGATGCAGGCAGGCCTGGCTTGCATGCTCAGTTTAGGAATTAATTCAATTAACCCACAAAATGGTGAACACCTAAAATTAATACCAATTCTAAGGACAGTGAAAAAAAAAAAGTTTTAAAATGATCAATGGGGGAGGTTCGATCCCAGTATATATGTACATCTTTATTACATCTTCTTTTAATTGTTTTTTTTACTATGTCCTTTCATTGTAGGTATTCCTTGATGACACAGGTTTTCTATATATATCTTTTCTTTTTCTGTGACACAATTTTATATCATAATGATATCTCCTCTCTCTTCTTTCTTTCAGTTTAGGTAACTTTAGTCTTTCTTCATAGCTTAGTTCTCTTAGAGTTTTCTTAGCACTCATCACTGACAGATCCTGTAATAAATTTTACCCAGCTAAAAGCGTACAGAGAAAATAGCTTAGTTTATTGCACAAAAAACTGCATGTGCTAATTTGAAAAAGGAGAGAAAATCTTCAGAGAATCTGAAAACAGTTTAATGTGCAACAGTAGTTTGGTTGACTGCTTGGTTCATACAACAAAAACCCAAACAATCAGTATTACATTTCCTTCTTGTCATAATATTAAACTAAACTTCTCGAGCGTTTCTTCACTTTAAGGTTGAACATCTATGCAAAAAAGTAAGTAAGAGTATGATGATGAGTATTGCAGTTAGGAAATACAGGTAGATGCAGTTACTAACACATTGTTCTCTTATTCTGATGTAATATTGTGGCATGAGAGTAACAAAAGATGTGAAGTAGGCCTGTGAAGATGTGTGGCAGGTCTGTGTGATTGGATATCGGGAGAGTTTTTCAGGTTGGTACAATGGTAGTACCAGGGTGTGTGATACAAGGGAGAAACTCTCATTTCATTTTCCCTCCCCCAAATGACAAATATGTAAGACAGTACTGTTATGCACCTAATAAACTACCAAGCATCCTTGATATTTTAAATGAATATCCTGTGAAAATCAAAGGTGAACAAGCAGGATGTGGTAGAAGAACAGACTGAAAGAGGTAGGCTGAGAGTGAGCGGTATAGAGGCAAGATGGCGCCTGGTCTAACAGTGGCCAAACTCTTCTAATCTACGGCTCTGATAAGGGGTACTGTGGGAGCGTTTACCATGTATAGTTACCAATGTTGAGCCATACAGAAATTTGAATCCCGAAGCACTTGTGATCATGGATGTGAACCACTCACTGGAAGGTGGTAGGAGGGGTTGGGTTGGGTAAAGCTTCACCAGTGATCGAGTAGTAGTATTATAAATGGACAGAATTATTGGATCAAGTAGATAAAGATTATAAACGAACAAAGACGTCTGTTGCCTTTATTATGTTTTCTTCTGTAATCTAAATCCAACTCAGATGCTACATTCCATAGGGTATTCTTTATTATTTGAAATTTATCCAGATTTTACGTAATACAATTCACATGACACCAGTTTTTTATTACTTTTTTTTTTTTATTAATTGCCTCTTTCTCTATTTTGCTATACAATGTCACCTTTGATCTCAAATACTTAAAGCACTCCACCTCCTCAAATATTTCACCATCTAGCATTATATTCGTCCTACTACCCTCTGCTCCCCTCCTACTTCTCATTACTTTGCTCTTTGCCATGTTCACTCTCAGTTTCCTCCTCCTACACACCCGTCAAAACTCCTGCACTCAATTCATTTTTTTTACTCTGCCACTAATGCCATAATTATTATAACTTGGTATAAAGCACAGTCACAATCAAATAACCACCAATACTTTCCTTTCATCGTGTAAATCAGTATCATATCAAAATATAATCATACAACAACACCTTACGTCAACTCAACTTCCTCAATTATTAGTACAGTATGTTGTAAAATCATAAATGTGTTGTTTTTTATTACCAAGATATTTACTATGATGGAAGGAAAGTGTTGGTGGATATTTGATCGGAAATGTACACATGTAAATACAGTACAATGTAAATATTATAAACTTTAAAACAAAACAATCAACAAAAGCATCATTTGGACAGTTCTTAACAAACTGTACAATAATGAGTATTTAACAAGACTGACAACTGTAACAAACTTGGCAAATATGCTGTATTAGGGACACCCACAAAGACAAAGAAATTCATTATTACAAATTTGACACTCCAGTAAAATATAGATTATATACTGTATGTAAATTAATCATTAAACAAACTTTTAAATATATATAATATATATATATATATATATACAGTACAGTATATCCCATAAGGGAAGTATTGCCTGCGGTGACGTGGGCAGTACTTCAAGTGTTATGGCGTCCCTTCAGACCCAGCCAATCCTTTTCAGTTCTTCAAGTATCCCTCCGTTCCTTTTCTTTCCTTTGTACTTGCTGTCCTACCTCTACCACACTCTGTTCTGTCTGTCTCTTTTACTGACTCCCATTTGGGGGTCTGAGCATCTGCGCGGCTTTGGTCTATCAGACTGCTCCACCTCCTCAAATATTTGGTAGCAATATTTGAAGGTAATAGGAGGCTTATGAATCCTCCTCACCATGCCACGTGACAAGCTCCTTCCAAATAGGTGTGTGTGTGTGTTTGGTGGCACTATTTGAAGGACTCATTTACCTCCAATATTCTGACAACATCATACAACAACACAGAGTTCCTTAAGTGAATGTTTCTATAATAAAGTATTGTTGGTATATAAATCTGGACCAAATGATTCCCCACACACTATTCCAAGTAACACCACCACCAATATTTATGTTCATCTAGTCCTGTTTACTGGTATATTTTGGAAGACTCAAGTCACTTCAAAGTACAGTCAGCAAAAAAGGTTTCATTTCCATGCTTTTAACAGTGTGATGTAATGTTGGTACGCCTGACTGGCGAGTCAGGTGTGACGTGAGTGCCACCCAGGCCCACCCTCCGGGTCCCTCCCTCAGTGTCTCATGGGTAGGCAAGCAGGGATGACGTTGTTCTAAAATACTCAAATGCATTTCCTTATGTTTAATAATGAATACCATAGTTAAATAGTAAGAGTCTTTGAAGACTCAAAATTTAATTTAAAATCAGCTAAACTTTTGATATACGGTATCATAGAAATGGAATGCATTGTGCTAATTAGTTGTCACTGCCTCAGCCCACATATTATTGGCCGGGACAAAGACGATACCAGTCCAGCACAGCTGGAGGCACAGCTGTCCAGTCGGTGGAGTACCAACTCTACACTGTTTACCCATGTTAAAATTAACATAGGGATGGTAACAAACTTTTTATTACTGACTGTACCTACTATATTTTAATAACCATGTTGCCAGTTGATGACATTAAGTAGAGGTTCACTGTTGGTAAAGCGATTAAAGTTGTCGACAAACGCTTGACACACATCTTGTTTACGACTCACACCTGCAGTGTGAGGCGTTATCCACACCTGTAAACATTATAATATATTAATTATTATACCACACCTGTAATATAGTGTTACATATACTAACCTTAGGATGTAACCACAGTTTACTATTGCTTGGTAATGGTTCAGTGTTGAATACATCTAATATAGTGATAAATACTGTATAATGTTAAATATACTAACCTTAGGATGTAACCACAGTTTACTATTGCTTGGTAATGGTTCAGTGTTGAATACATCTAATATGGCCGCTGACAGCCAGTTATAATCCAACGCTTTAATTAAGTCACCTTCACCAATCACATCACCTCGACCAATATTTATCAACACAGCATCCTTCCTGTAAAAATAATAATAATAATAATAATAATAATAATAATAACAATAATAATAATAATAAAAATAATAATCAGGTAAAATACCGGGTTTGCACTTGTTACACCTAACTTTTATGATATACAGGGTGTATTGCGACGTATAGCATTAACTTATACCAGAGATATAACATATAATTTTGTGTATATTTTGACCCAGTGTGATGAGTAAAGAAACTGTCGCAATTTGTTCGATTGCGACGATTTCTTTTGCGTTAGCTGTATCTTTATTTGAGAAACAAGGCTGCTATTTATGCAAGCTTATTTGTTTCTACCTATATATTATGTGAACAAACATTTAGTCTACTAAGTCATAACAAGTCAAACATTTGAAGCAGGCTGAGGGTTGATTCCACAGTGGTTGGTATTGGTTTGTAAGCACGCAAATAAAAGAATATTAGCCGTGTAAATGCCTTATGGGTGAATTATTTAATGAATTTGCTCAATAAACTATAGTGATCATCATTATTATTACTCGTATTATTATTATTTAACTGTTTTGATAGATTTTGTGAATGTGGATACTCAGCTTTTGGAAAAAAATTAAGCCTTATAAGTGTGGTTGGTTAGGAAGCTTACAAACCAATATCACTGTGGAATCGACCCTGAATTATGAAAGTTTGTCTGTTTTGTGACTGTCAACAACAGTTTCAACTTAACATAAATATATTTGTCTATGAATCACAGTGTCAAAAATTACATTATCATTTCTGCTCCCTTATTAACAAAATTAATTTTTAATTGATTCTTACATTTTGTTTTAACTTTTACATTCATCTGTAATGCATTATTTCTGATTCTTTGAGATAATATTAACAATAATGTCCATAATAATATCAGGAAGATTCATATGTTCCTGATATTATTACAACGAAAAACACAAACATACACACACACACACCTATATGGAAGGAGCTTGTTTCATTGCATAGTCAGGAGGAATCAGAATCCTCCAAACATACACACACACCTATATGGAAGGAGCTTGTTTCATTGCATAGTCAGGAGGAATCAGAATCCTCCAAACACACACACACACACACACACCTATATGGAAGGTGTGTGTGTGTGTTTGGTGGCAATATTTGAAGGACTCGTTTACCTCCAATTTTCTGATTCCATCACACACACACAGGGTCCCTTAAGGTTAAATTCTCTTATTGGTGATTGGGAAGGCTACTGATTCCTCCAAACTATGTGTCAATTCCACGGTGGTTGGTATTGGTTTGTAAGCAGACCAACGAAACAATGTCAGCCTTGTAAATGACTTATGGGTGAATTATTTAATGAATTGGATAAGTAAACTATACAGGTTAAAGGTTATAGGTCCACCAATGAGTGGCAGTCAATGGGACAGAATGTAGCACACACTGTGTATGAAACACAACTACTGTAAAGCACGCTTCACAAGGATGATGAGTGGCCCACAGACCTCTCCACCCACGTGAGACCCGAGTCAGCTTCGGCTATCGCTGCGTAAGCAGGAAGGCCTCAGACAGCCGACTCAACCCCCCACCCCCTGCTCACAGGGGTGGTAACCTCTGGCATCAGTGGCATTTTTAACGTGTCCCGAGCAAGGATTGAACGCTGGGCCACAGAATAGCAGCCACAGCCTCTACCACTGTGCTAACCAGAGGGATCATCATTACTATTATTATTATTATGTTATCACTATAATTACTATAATATTATTATTATTATTATTATTATTATTATTATTATTATTATTATTATTAAAAATGTATATTTACTTTGTATGTTTGAGTATATCAGTACCCAACATTATTACTATTATCATTATTATTATTATTATTATTAATATTACATATATACTTACTTTGCATTACTGAGTATATCATTACTCAACATATCTTTAGTGTGTGGTGTTGAAGGCATAATATTCACTATGTAGTCACACTCTTGTAAAAACTCCTTCAGCTCTCCTGTATGTCTGAAATATTAATAATAATAATGATGTTACTACTGTAATATGGGATGTGTAGATTTATAGTTTATAATAAGTTAAAAATAATATATATATATATATATATATATGTTTAGAGGGAGGAACAGAACCATTGCTACACACACACACACACACACACACACCTGTATTTATCCACATGTTGTGATGTGTTGTCTGGTGTGGGTGGATTTCTGGTAAAGGCATGAACTGTCCCTCGAAAATACTTCAAACCCCTGGCAACTGTAATAATAATAATAATAATAATAATCCTTCTTTACCAATGATAAACACACACACTAACCTTCTCCTATAAACACACACACAGACAATTACTAACCTTTTCCTATAAACACAGACACACACACAAACCGTCTTTGCCAATGTTAAACACACAGACACTTTCTATTCCTATACACACACACACAGACACTAACCTTCTTTACCAATGATACCCATACCCATTACACCAATAGTAAGGTCACTAATGCTGCGATAGTAGGCTATTTGTCCTTTCTGTATCCATTCACTTGATAACTGTAAATAACAACAACAATATTAATCACATTGTTGTTGTTTAATAACAACAAGAAGCCAACATTATATTTCTGGGTTAATCTGGTGTTATTGTTTCGTGGCATACATTGGATGACTCAAACACTCCAAATATACCAAAAAGTGTATATATTCATCTCCTCAGAAAATTGGAGGTAAATGAGTCTTCAAATATTGCCAGTGAAAATGAGGACTGGGTGGGTTTTTAGCTAGCCCTGCCAAGCTTTGGGGGCTGCCTCAGACTCCCAAACCAACGTATCAACCCTATCTTTGTTTACCACAAGTGAGTTAACTAGTGATATGATGTGAGGAGATAAAGCCTTTTCATCGGCGCCTAATTTACATGTTCGATTTCTTTACTGTTTAATTGTATTCTTCTTCAGTTAGTTTTTTTTTTTTACTTTTAATGTATTGGTCCATTTTTAATTAATTTCCATCATGTTTGAGGTCTCATAGTAAAAAAAAAAGTCACTTTCGAGAGACATGAGAACCTACCCCAATTTTCACCATTAATCTTTAGTCCCCAAGGACGCACAAATCCAACTACACACCACCTAACCAGTATACATTACTTGTGGGGATAACTGTATGTTGTTATGATTCCTCCTAACTATACCAGAAAACAGATGCCCTCACTGCCCAGGGTGGCTGACTTTATTCTCTGTGAATACTAGCCATCCCCCACATGTCTAGAATAATGCTTGTTGTAGGATCTGGTCACTTTTTAGTGGATTTGATGACATCCGTCCACATGGATAAAAAATACACGTGAGGTATCCTACAGCCAGAGGCTTTCTCCTCCCCCCCCACTACTATTTGGACCACCAGCCAACGAGGGTATATTATCACTTTGTATACAGCAGTGTAAACTCCCTCCCCCTTTATGATCCTTTCAGGACTT
Organism: Petrolisthes manimaculis; assembly: GCA_034508575.1. Classification (NCBI taxonomy): domain Eukaryota; kingdom Metazoa; phylum Arthropoda; class Malacostraca; order Decapoda; family Porcellanidae; genus Petrolisthes; species Petrolisthes manimaculis. Next base: position 67,521 of record JAWZYT010001696.1, read on the forward strand.
GTCTCATGGAAGGTGTGTCCCACTTGTAGCTCTTGTGGTAACATGGACTTGGGCCCACAGCATTGGCTGTGGGATCAAAGACCTTCCCCCCAATGAGGCCCCCAGACTCCCTGGTCCAGTAAGCTGTGGTCACATTTCCCTGGAAAGTGTTTCAATAGCTCAGGCATATAGGGCCATGTAGTCCAGGCATATAGGGCCATGTAGTCCAGGCATATAGAGCCATGTAGCCCCTTCTTTATTTAAAATTGTGTTTCCACTGTGACCAGAGTGTACCAGGGGTCTGTGGGGCAAGAGGCCATTCTGACCCAGGAGAACATCAACAACAACAACAGAGGCTCTCAAAAGTACTAAAGGGGGATTTATTTCATGACATAGTTTGGAGGAATCACAGATTTTCCAATTTACCAACAATAGAACACTCCTCTTAATAGAGTAGTACAGTACAGTATAATATACATTAAATAATAATAATAATAATAATAAACTTACCTGGTTTTGTCTATATTGCATCCAAATAATAATAATAATAATAAACTCACCTGGTTTTGTCTACATTGCATCCAATTTCTTTCATGTGTTATAATCCATCCCACTGTATATTCTGTCATTAACTGACTGAAGCTCTGAACAGCCAAACGTGTCACTGGGTATTGCGGAGGAGCCTGAAACAACAACAGTGAGGTCATATAGCACCCGAGGAAGAAAGGAGTCACTGGGTACTGGGGAGGAGTCTGAAACAACAACAGTGAGGTCATATAGCACCCAAGAAAGAAAGTGAGTGTCCCAGTGTATATTCTGACATTAACTGACTGAAGCTCTTTCATGGATATATTTATTTATTTATCGATTGATATGAGGTGCCGCAACAGTGAGGTTATATGACACCCGAGGAAGAAAGTGATTGAGAGGTGGGACAGTAAACACAAAAGGTAACAGATGAACGGAAGGGAGGGAAGGAGGGAAAGGAGGGAAGGAAGGAAAGTGGGGAAGGAAAGAAGGGAAGGGAAGGGAAGGAAAGGGAGGGAGGGAGGGAAGGAAATGAAGGAGGGAGAGAATGAGGGAAAGAAGGAAGGAAACGAGAGAGGGAGCGAATGAGGAAAGGAAGGAAAGAGTTGGGGAGTGAAGGGAAGGAAACGGAGTTCATTATACTTTTTTCCACTCTCTGATACAACCTGTAGTCAGGAGGAATCACTGAAGTCTCCAGTTTTCATACACAATCACAGGGTCCATAAGAAATTTCAAGCAGGCATCACTAGCCTAAGTGTACAATGTTCCTCTATATGGATTTACATCAGGTCCTATCAACACCTTAAGTAACCACAACAATAACATTCTACAAGTGTAATATGTGGATATATAACTTCAATATATATGACTACAACCCAGGAAGGGGTCATATATTTGTGTGACATAGGGTCAATTCCACAGTGGTATTGGTTTGTAAGGCTTCATTATTCAAAAGCAGAGTACAAGTATCTGTATTCACAAAATCTATCCAACAGTTAGATAATGATGATCACTGTATAGTTTATTCACCAAATTCATTAAATAATTCAGCCATAAGTCATTTACACTGCTAGGCTAACATTGGAGTGGTAATTCACAATAACATGAAGAGCAGCATGCTGAGAAAACCCCACTTTTTATTGACAGAAAGTATTTATCCTGGATGTTTCGGAGGCAACTACCTCCCTCTTCAGCAGTACAGAGTTGAATGGAACATGAAAGGAAATAAGTAGCTGACAGGACCCAGGAATGGAAGGGGGAGGGAGGGACAAGGTGTGTCCTGATGACAGACAGACCACACCTGATGGGTGAGGTGTGGTCTGTCTGTCATCAGGACACACCTTGTCCCTCCCTCCCCTTTCCATTCCTGGGTCCTGTCAGCTACTTATTTCCTTTCATGTTTCATTCAACTCTGTACTGCTGAAGAGGGAGGTAGTTGCCTCCAAAATGTCCAGAATAAATACTTCCAATATGAGGTCATTCAATCTTCCACTTGCCACCTGCCTCTTGTTTCCCCCTTCATCCCTCCTCCAGTACTCCCACTTAATCCTGACCTTAATACTTACCAATACCGCAAAATAGTCAGAGTATTGAATCATTCCTATCACTACTTTAGCATCCATGACATCTTTCTGTAATCTTTCATTCACAGCTACATATTCAATTAAACTCTTTTGTTCTCCTTTATCATCCCTTCTCCTCCATGTATATCGGTGTATCATCTTGTGCTCAAAGAAGGTGTTGGCCAAGAACAACCCCCTCTCAGCACAGATGTCCACCAGATATTCACCATACACTGCACAAACCTCCCTCCCTCTTCCTTTACACTTCTCATCCATTACTGTCAAAACTACAGCTCCCTCCATTCCCTCCTAAATCACACTCTCTCCTCCAACCTCACACTCCTATACTCCCCATCCTATCAAGTGTGTCTCCGTCACTCCCATTTCTCCATTTTTAAAACATTCAATTATCCCTCGCCTCTTTTTCGTATCAACTATCCTATTTACATTTACTGCTACCACTCTCATGCACCCACTTTACCCCCTTCCCCTACAGGGAATCCAGGAGACCCCCCCCCCCCCCCCCCCCGCCAACAGCCATATCTGTCCACTCCCACACTGGGGTACCACTGATGGCTGGCATGGCCAATGCAGCACTCATTCCCAGAGGGAAACTAGCCGTCAACATTAAAAAATGGGTTACAAATGTTAAAAGAAGTTAAAAACTTAAAAAGATACAGTATATACAAATTCTAAAACCTATATGTGGGGCAAGCTAAATCTAATCCCTCACACCACCTCCACCTTTAGCTCCACCTCCTGCTTTATAAAAAATTGTATAAATGGAGGTGTTACCCGAGTTTGCCACGTGGAGGCAGGGTTACTAAGGCTTACGAGGAGGGGTAGGTCACTGAGGTGAATCATTTCCCAATACCGACGGTATTAGCTTTCTGCAGCAGCATTCACCTCAACCTTATTGATTACAATACTGCCACTGCGCAAATATATAGGTTTATAATAATAATAATAATATAGCATTAAGAGATATGCCATATACAGTATAATAATAATAATAATAATAATACCCACCTTATCAATACATTCCTTCATTATGCCTTCAACACCTGCCCAGGTTCCTTGTGCCCATTGAAGCCTGGGTAATTTGTGTAACATCTGAAATTCAATGTAAATATTTTTTAAATACTGCAAAGTCAATATATATATATATATATATATATATATATATATATATATATATATATATATATATATATATATATATATATATATAAACAGTATATACAGTATATATATATATACCTACCTACCTACCTACCCTTCTTACTTACCAACCCACTTACCTACCCAGCCTACCTACCAACCCACCCTACCCTACCTACCTACTTACATACCTGAGCCAGTAAGTTATTATCGACCAATAGAATCTCAGCGTGTTGTAATGCTGTCAGATCTTTCTCAGTGACAACATTCCCATATTTCCTGACAACATCTGTAATAATAATAATAATAAGTATAATAATAATATCAATAATAATAATAATATTAATAGTAATAATATCAATAATATTAATAATAATAATAATAATATTAGTAATTATAATATCAATCATAATAATATGAATAATAATGATGATATCAATGATAATAATAATTTCAATAACAATAATAATAATAATAATAATAGTACCGGTAACAATAATAACAATAGTATCAATAATAATAATAATAATAATTAGTATCAATAATATAATAATAATAATAATAATATCAATACTAATACTAATACTAATACTAATAATATCACACACGGCATAACACACACCTGAACAGACACAACACATCACACCAACACCACACCCAGCACCTCGCCACACACACGCACCCAGCCACCCACACAGCCATCCATGCGACACCCACCCACCAATCTTACCCCTCTCATGCCCACACCTCCACTACTCTACCACACCACACAACTCCTTCCCAACACTCATACCCAAATGCCTCTCCTTCCCCTCCCGACACTACCCAACCCCACTCTTCTACTACTACTAGTACAGTACTACTATTACTACCAGTATTAATAATACTATACCTGGAGAATTGACTGTAATAACATTGACGTGTGGTAGTTGTTGTTGAACAAGTTGTGATAATGCTGGTATGCAAGAAAACACATGGACCGTTGTTGCCTTGGGCATGTTGACACACACACGTTGCATTATAATATAACCTATAATTGATAACACTATTATAATAATTATTATAACCTATAATTACTGTCTTATATAGCCTATAATTACGTTCTTATATAGCCTATAATTACTGTCTTATATAGCCTATAATTACTGTCTTATATAGCCTATAATTACTGTCTTATATAACCTATATTACTGTATTATATAGCCTATAATTACTACCTTATATAACTTATAATACTCTCAAAATATTAATTTGCCACGGTCTTGAACAATATAGCCTATGCGTTCAAAAAACACTACCGGTATAAAACATTGCAAACTGAAAACCTTCAGTCGAAACCAGATTATGGACAAACGCTTGACTATTGCCCTAACTTATATGACTGACAAGTGTGGTTGGTTGGGGAGCATCCTAACAAACCAACAAAAACCCGTAAGATCAAAGTCACTGTGGAATGGATCTTTATAATTTTCTTTCAGTATTTAATCTTATAATAACCTAACTATAACCTATCTCGGTATTATTACAGAATAACTGGGTTTTTGGTTAGGCTTGAGCAGTATTACCACATTAGGTTTACCTCCTGGAAATTTGCCCCAGTCACTTTATGATAGTTTACACCGATTATACCAGGTAGTTTGCCCTGGTTAGATCCGGTAGTTTGCCCAGGTTAGGTCCCGGTAGTCTGCTGTGGTCTAGGTTAGGTCAGGTCAGGTAAGACTAGTTTCCAAATTATGTTTGCAAAGGGGCATATCTCGAAAACGGGGCATTTCCGAGAGAAACACCATAGATGAAAAGCGTCTTAGAATGGTCCAAAATAGTGGATAATGATACTAATATATACCGGTACTATATAGTGAACCCAGATTTTCTGTAAATTTACCCTTATTTCAATGTGTTGTATTATATTACGGCAGGTTATTATAATCCTTACTGACACACCACAAACGCTATTATTAATAATCACGTGTCACGGTTACCGTTCACGAATCACTTGTAGTTTATTCAGTTCAGTTCAGTTGCTATGCGGGGGAATAATAGCCTTTCAGTTGCTATGCGGGGGAAATAATAGCCTTTCAGTTGCTATGCGGGGGAATAATAGCCTTTCAGTTGCTATGCGGGGGAATAATAGCCTTTCAGTTCCTATGCGGGGGAATAATAGCCTTTCAGTTGCTATGCTGGGGAATAATAGCCTTTCAGTTGCTATGCGGGGGAATAATAACCTTTACAACGGCTCCTATTTGTTATTGTTGTGGGAGGACGGACCAGTGTTGCCAGGTCTCCTCAAAAAATTAATTCGACGTCATCATTAGAATTTCCCTTTTTGTCTTAATAATTTCTGTTCACTCATGAACATTGACGGGTTTTTTGGTATTTGGTATTTGTCTTAATGTGTCCTGCTCTGTATGTGCGTGTGTGTGTGTTTTGGTATGTGTCCTGTTATGTGTGTGTGTGTTGTTTCCTTCTGTGTTTTGGTATGTGTCTTGATGTGTGTGTGTTGTTTCCTTCTGTGTTTTAGTGTGTGTGTATGTGTGTCCGTGTCTGTGTTTTGTTACGTGTCATCATGTGTGTGTGTGTGTGTTTCCTTCTATGTTTTGTTATGTGTTCTGTTATGTGTTTGTGTTTCCTTTTGTGTTTTGTTAATTATGTGTCCCGTTGTGTGTGTGTGTTTCCTTCTGTGTTTTGTTATGCGTTCTGTTATGTGTGTGTGTTTCCTTCTGTGTTTTGTTGTGTCCTGTTGTTTCCCTCTGTGTTTTGTTATGTGTCCTGGTGTGTGTGTGTCCTTCTGTATTTTGTTATGTGTCCTGTTCTATCTATCTATCTACAGCTCCGACGCCTCGTTCCCGGAGCACGGCAGAAGTTAATGCACTCCCTCCTCACGTGCTCTATCCCACCCCCACTTCTCTCTCTCACATACTCTTCCACACTTTTCTGCCATCTAACCGGAGGTCTGCCTCTCACACCACAGGTCCCACAACTTCACTATCGTACACCTTTACAAACTCCACACTTTGCATTCTCTCCACATGTCCAAACCATCTCAGTGTATTACGCTTCACTCTCTGAACCACTCCACATTCAAACTATCATAAAGTGACTGGGGTAAATTTCCAGGAGGTAAACCTAATGTGGTAATACTGCTCAAGCCTAACCAAAAACCCAGTTATTCTGTAATAATACCGAGATAGGTTATAGGCTATAGTTAGATTATAGGTTATAGTTAGGTTATTATAAGATTAAATACTGAATGAAAATTATAAAGATCCATTCCACAGTGACTTTGATCTTACGGGTTTTTGTTGGTTTGTTAGGATGCTCCCCAACCAACCACACTTGTCAGTCATATAAGTTAGGGCAATAGTCAAGCGTTTGTCCATAATCTGGTTTCGACTGAAGGTTTTCAGATTGCAATGTTTTATACCGGTAGTGTTTTTTGAACGCATAGGCTATATTGTTCAAGACCGTGGCAAATTAATATTTTGAGAGTATTATAAGTTATATAAGGTAGTAATTATAGGCTATATAATACAGTAATATAGGTTATATAAGACAGTAATTATAGGCTATATAAGACAGTAATTATAGGCTATATAAGAACGTAATTATAGGCTATATAAGACAGTAATTATAGGTTAGGTGATGGTAATGGTAAAAATTTTACGGTGATGGTAATGGTAAAAAATTTACGGTGATGGTAATGGTAATTTTTTTACGGTGATGATAATGGTAAAAATTTTACGGTGATGGTAATGGTAAAAAAAATTACGGTGATGGTAATGGTAAAAATTTTACGGTGATGGTAATGGTAAAATTTTACGGTGATGGTAATGGTAAAAATTTTACGGTGATGGTAATGGTATTGGTAAAATTTTTATGGTGATGGTAATGATAAAAATTTTACGGTGATGGTAATGGTAAAAATTTTACGGTGATGGTAATGATAAAAATTTTACGGTGATAGTAATGGTAAAAAATTTACGGTGATGGTAAGTAATATTATTATAAGTAGCTTCTTAAATGTAGTATTTAACCGGTTCAAGCAAACAAGAACGGTATATTGGTAGTGGTAGTTTGGAAGTTAAATAACACTTGGCGCATGATTTTTATATAGGGCATATAATCGATTTTTCACTATTGATTCAGTATCCCATAATATTGATTTTCTCGTATACCAAGTTAGATTTTTTTTTTTTTTTTTTGGGGGGGGGGTACACTCATAAAATTGGAGGGTGTGTGCCCCTTTAAGCAGTGTAGGGGAGAGAGTTGCAACCATTCAAACACTGTATACAATAGTATAATCATCATTCCCAAATCAATTATATAACCAAATGAACTCTTTATGTACTCTATTAACATCCATCTAACTGATTAAACAAAATAAATAATTCTCTTAACATTTTAAGCAACAAAGTAAGTGACTAATTAAGGAGCGAAGCAACTTGTTAATCAAATTACCAACCAATAAACTGAACCAATTAACCAACTAATTAACGTAATGATTATATCAAGTAAAAAATATTCTGAGGCTCCTAAAGTATGTCAGTCAAAATGAATGTAAATCCTTCTTCAAGTATAAATCTGGATGGAATTCAGCTTGTTTTGAAACTTGGACAAAGAGGCGTGATAGCACTGTAAACAACGATGTCTATGTTTCGTAAGAGGAGGAGGAGGAGGAGAAGGAACAAGATACCCCCACTTCTCATGTTTGTACAGTTGGCTCCACTTCCGCGTATACCACCTAGTGTTGCCAATGTTGAGCCATCCAGAAATTTGAATCCCGAGCCACGTGTGATCCTGATGGGAACCAAACCACTACCGAGTGAGATGGAAACACGAGTTGGTTGGGACAGGGGGAGTGACTAATACATTGGGAGTGCAAGACATTTTTTTCAATTTCTCGAACACTGCTCATTTCAACACTTGTGGTTGGTTCACTGACCTTGGCGTGTGAATGTCTGACTATCTATCTATTTATCTATCTATTGTGAATGTCTGACTATCTATCTATTTATTTATTGTGAATGTCTGACTAAAAGACATAAATCAAGAATGATTTTATCCGAGTAATAAATAGTCCTGCCACATTACATGAATGTAAATTGTACACAAAATATCACATCATATCTTTTCACGTTTTGCTTTCATAACATTTAATTGATGACGATGGAGAAGGAGAGTGAGAAGGGAAAGTAGAGGAGTTGATTGAATTTGAATGAATGCTGGGAGGGAGGAGTTATCATTGGGTAGTTAAGGGGGTGTGGGGGTAGGGGACAGGCTTTCCATCTCACTCGGCAGTGATTGGTTCGCATCAGGATCATACGTGGTTCGGGACTCAAATTTGTGGGTGACTCAACATTGGCAACGCTAAGTGGTAAATGCGGAAGTGGAGCCAAGTCTACCAAGGGTACAGTCACTCCTCTTTGAAGCTCAAAAATATCTTAGCTACCCCCTCAAAAAACTCGTTTCATTTAATCTATAATAAATTATACACTCGCTATTCACAATCTCTAGTCCACCTGAGTCGAAGCCCGAAATCAGAAACAGACGGTTTCTAGACTACAGCCCAAAGCCTCGATTGGTTGGAAATGGTTTAGTGGGCTGTCGTCCAGAAACGGCTTGCGTCAGGTCTCGGGTTTCGACTCGGGTGAGCTAGGGATTGTGGATGGCCAGTGTACAGTTGCCAAAAAAGGTATTGCGACAAATCATGATAGAACTTTAACCCTAGTAATATCCACAACTATTTGTAGGGACTATAAGCATGTATAACAGAAGGAAATATATATATCCTTCTGTAATACATACTTATAATCTCTACAAACAACTATGGAGGAGAAACTTTGGATGGTGACTGTACGTGGCAGGTGTATTCACCCGCCATGCAAACACATGCCACACACACATATACAGATATACTTCCCACCCAAGCTCAGTCACACATCATTCAGTGAGTAGTTTACATTACACCAAGTGCCACTAGTGCTACGTCTCTTCTCGTCTGATATCTCTGCTTCCATTACTTCTCACTACTTTATACCATTGCCTCTCAAAACTTTATATTATAACTAAAAATTTACATTACTCATCGATAAATAGTCTAGCATTCCTTAATAAGGTGTCATTACTTATCTTTACTTCTACAATTAGTACAACCATAATGAAAAATTCCAATATCAAAGACCTGAGTCACTAGAGAAGACCTTATGTTGTACAATACAAAGTGAAAACACAACTGTGTTGACACTCAAGATGATATAGATAGTGACAGTAATAGTAGTGGTGACATAAGACAGGTGGTGACTGTCACACGGGTGGTGACATAAAGCAAATGGTGACTGTAATACAGGTGGTGACAGTACTACAGGTGGTGACAGTACTACAGGTGGTGACAGTGACAGGTGGTGACAGTACTACATGTGGTGACATAAAGTAGGTAGTAACAGTGACAGGTCGTAACAGTGACAGGTCGTAACAGTAAGACAGTTGTCACAGCTCGTACAATCTGTTACTACAGAGACAATATGACACTTCAGATCTACAGAGGAGTAACAATTGTAGGATTAGCAGTTGTTTGTAACACGTTACAATAATGGTTACTACTAGTTCAATCCATCACGAGAGGTTATAACATGACTAGCTATTTCATCACCCACATCATGTTACATTGTTCATAAACTATCTCTTAATATTGATATTTCCATAATCCAAAAAAAATAAAATAATAATAATTATAACAATAATAAATATAACACACTCAAAACACACATTAATTTCTTCTGCCATCTGTATAGTTTGAAATAAAATTTGGTTCATATCATACGGTATATAATACAGTAGAGTTACTACATACCTGGTATTTCATGAGGGTTTCTGCATGCCATAACTCCTTTGATATGATATTTTTCACAGGCATCACATACCTTCGTACTGAGTGAGATTCCTGTCTCACACTTGGACAGATAACAAACCCATGTCATCCATCTCAAACCAACCAGGGTGAATTAAGTTGCTTCCAACATTCCTATAAAGGACATCGTGTTGTTGTTTCTACTAAAAAAACAAACCTCCAACAACTGGTGTTCCTTCTCGGCGGCATGTGACCAAAGGTGTTGTTTCGTCGCTGATATAAAACAACCATCAATCAATCCATCCTGAATGGTACACCTTCTACAGAAAATAACTACTGTATAAGTCATTCATTGTACTGTAATCCTCACAACATCATTTGACGGAATCAGTCATGGCCCCAAGATTAGTATTAGGTAAGTGTTATTTTAATTAAGGGGATACATACTCTATTGATAAATTTGGAGGACTTTGATTCCTCCACTACTATATTAGCAGCAATAATGATAGCCTGGAGTAGTTTGAAAGAGGAATAATTTACTCCAGATTTATCAACGCCTTAAATAACAATGTTCTTTAATTAAACAGGTATCAGACTGGTCTATTTTCCTCCGTCCTCCAACCACCTGTTTTTTTATGAGGTGTAGAGGACAAGGAGGAATTTATGTCAGCCAAATTTAACTCTAAATCGAGGGATGATAAAAAAAAGGAGAAAATATATGCCAATGTTAGTAAATTTGAAGCAACTGATCACTGGCTTACTCCTTCCTCTGTATTACCCTGAAGATGTCTTGAGAAATAGACGAAAGCTTGGTATTCCGTTTTTCATATATATATATATATATATATATATATATATATATATATATATATATATATATATATATATATATATATATATATATATATATATATATATATATATATGTGTGTGTGTGTGTGTGTGTGGCTCCGAAAGATCATTAAATAAAAAAATATATATAGTTTTGGTATATCACTGGGGAAGTAAATCATGTGTACCAGAGCCAACATACTAACACCTGTGGCCAGACTTTGCCAACACACACCTCTAGTTAATTAAGAGGGTTTGAACAAGTACACCCGGTTTTAAGCACAGACTCGAGCACCTGTGGTTGTTTGTGTATATACAGTATAGAGAAGTGGAGGGATAGGAAGGGAAGAGGGAGGAATGGAGAGGGAAAGTGGGAGGGGAATAGAAGGAGATAGATATATGAACATGGGAATGGAGAGAGGGACAGGGGGAAGGGAATGGAAGGAAGGGAGCGAATGACATGGACAAGGGGAGAGGAATGGTGGGAGGGAGAGAGAGAGTGAGGAAGGGAGGTAAAAAAAACTCCTGACCTGCTCCATCGTTACCTACCAGATGTCTTATGGACGGTATTGGTAATTCAAGTAAATGTTAATCATAGATACGTCACTGCTATATATCACGCCTACCCACCAACTTTCTTATTACTTTATGGGGGTTGGTGTGAAGGTGGGGATGAAGTGTGTCGAGGGTGTGGGTGATGGATGATGTGTCGACTGTCGAGGGAGGTAGCGGGATTGTTCGATTCCCTCCTCTTGTCTGACCAAGGGGGGAATACCGATTGCTGCTTGCGACTGTACAATGCTAGTAAACCTGGAGAAACCGATTCCTACATTGTAACCCAAACAAGTAACAGGCCACAATTTCGTTCATTCATTTGTTCCCTTTCGTTTCCTATCCTTCTTTAGAGTAATAGTAATCAAGGATGGGTGTATGGGAGAGGTAATGATGGTGACTATACCTTGGTCCTATACTGACAGGTGCAGGGCAAAATGTGTTAAAACCACAGCAGGTGTGTACTCTATTCATGTACATTAAGGGAATAATTATTACCACTGGAGGTTCAGTTCTCGCGCATATATATATATATATATATATATATATATATATATATATATATATAATGCAAACGAGGTTAAAGGAAATTGATATTTCTGCATTGGAAAGTTTATTATTTACTTTTTCCAATTCTCTAACAGTTTTCCGTTGTTCTTGGTTTAGTTGTAGTAGTAGTTGGGCGAAGTTTCTTGACGTTTCGGAGAGATCATTCTCCATCCTCAGAAGGGTTGTAAGTGAGGCAGTGTTGGGATTTTTCTCTATTTATGTCTGTCTGGTGGGTAAGGGGGCGGAGCTAGATCAGGTTAGCTGGCTCCTGATTGGTCGAGTCACGGGTTCGCTGATCCTGGTGAGTTGCTGGTTGTCTAGATGATCGTAGATGGTAGGTATGTTGTGGGTTGAGTTGTTGACTGGTTCTGCTGGTTGTTTGAGTGGTAAGGGGGGAAATACTATTGTTGGTTATTCTTCCCACCTCCAGTGATGAAGAGAAAGAGATAAAGATAGGGAGAAGGAGGTAGAGAGAAGGAAGGAGGGAATGAGGTATAGGGAGGAGGGATTGATTGATTGATGGATATTAGGCGCCGCAACATCGAGGTCCTATAGCGCCAGAAAAAGGTGATAGAGAGGTGTGACAGCAAGCAGGAAGGAAATAAAATGAAAAGAGGGACAGTTAAAGAACTGAAAGATGGGAACCATTTAGTCTGGTCTCTCACTGGCGACCTTCCTAGCATGGGAAGCCCTCTCTCTCCGATATCGGGGTAGAGCAGGGGCCGGAGCCCCCTCTAGTCTAGTTCGCCAGGTCACAGAGACACACAAGCCCCCCCACCTCGGCAAGGCGGTTCCCGTTAGCGGGGTCCTGTGATAAAAACAGCTGCTTGGTGATAAGGGTGGTTGACTGTGCCTCTATTAAGAGATAATGTTATCGAGGGGGGCGGACATTTTCTGTGAAGAGAGAGAGAGAGAATAGACACAGACACACACACAGCAAACTAGAACAGCTTTCCGTGTGGTTTAGGGTCGTAGGCAAGAACGTTAGTGATATTGACGATAGTGTGGTATGGATACGTTGACTCCATAGATACACACACTACAGAGTGACCCATCGTACCGGTACCATCGTCAACACACCATGAATATTCTAGCTTATCCGTATGACTGTTAGTGCGATGTTCTATTCTACCCTTATAGTGTTGTAGCGTCTTGAAAACACAGCCATAACATTACCTAGGACAGTAACCAGTGTTTTGGTTCTACAATAAATTATTCTGTCATTAATTAAAGGGTTTCTAGTGGTAAATTGGAGGGTTTCTGATTTCTCCAAACTATGCCAAGAAACCAATTCCCTCTTAGCATAATTATTGAGGGCGTCTGTTTTTTTGCATAGTTAGGAGGAATTAGTAGCTTTCCAATCTGCCAACAAGAAAATCTCCCCTTAATTGGATCCTGTGATCATGTATGAGAATAATTGGAGGCCTCCGATTCCTCCTACCTACGCCACGAAACAAGCTCCATACAGGTGGTGATGTTTCATGGCAATATTTGAAGGACTCATTTACCTCCATCTAATCTTCTGACTACAATACATCTAAGGTCCCATTTAGTTTCTAATAAATTGCATAAATCGTTTGGCGTTCGTCATTTTGAAGACTAAGGATAAAAAAAACATCACTTCTTACTAGGAAAAGGACCAATGAAGAAATTATGGAAATAGACGAAAGCATATTAACCTTAAGTGCATAATTATGAGAGGTTTGATAAAGTGAGACAAGATCATCAGTAGTGTTGTCTGAATTTGTCCATTACAATGAAATATTAAACTGGTAGGCCTACTCTAATGGATTACTTTTGGTACAATGAAATGCCTTGATTCCTTCTAAGTATGTCAGGAATCAACGCCAATATATATATGCTGTTGCTTGCAATTGTTTGGAGAACTTAGCTGCTCCAAAATTACCACCAACAACGCTTGATTATAATTCAACCCCTTCCTTTAATTAATTAAAGAAACAAATTTAGGAAGGATATCAAGAATAACAAATATACACCTTCCCAAAAATTGGAGAAAGATGTTAATTACTTTGACGAAATAATGAAACGTGTGACAACTAACTCTTATTAGTAAATATTTTCCTTTAGCGAATCTGGAAGTTTTGTTGAAATAGTAATTATAATAATGTGTTGGTGATACAGACATAATTATAAGAGAAACTTCCACATTCATCATGATTCCTAGTAAGTAAAACATATTTACATATTTTTTTCTACTCATTTCTCAGGATATTTCAATTTTCCACTAATTTACAGATTATTTTTATTCATTTTTGCACTGAATTTTTTCGTTCATTTCCTCACTCATTTATCAGTTGATTTTTCTTTATGTTTTTCCTTATTTATCAGGCAATCTTTTTCATTTGCACTCATTAATTAATTAGATCATTTCCAAATGTTCACTTATTATTTTTTTCATTAATTTATCAGACTTTTTAATTCATTTTTTACTCATTCATCAGGCTATTTCTATTTTGTCACTCACTTATCAGGCTATAATTATTATTATATACATTTTTTCACTCTCACTTGTGTCTCACTTTCACCTATTTTCTTGCTATAACATATCCAATTTTCACTTATTTATAATTTATTATTTGCTTATATTTTTACTCATATGTCAGCCTATGTTATAATTTGTTCTCTCATTTATCATTTATATATATATATTTTTTATTTTCACTCATTTATCTGGCTTTGTTCATTTTTTACTCATTAAGCATGCTATATTATTTCCATTATTTCACTTATTCATTAAGCAATAATTTATTATATATGTTTATATCAGACTATTTCATTGTTTCGATCCTCTGTCAATCAGATTCAATCTGTATTTTCATTTTTCACTCTTATTTCATTTTTCACATACAGGTATTTCTTAGTCACTTTCAATTTTAACTCATTTTCAAGCTCTTGTTTTTCATTTTATCTATAATTTATATATATATTTTTTCACATCTTTGGCTCGATTGGGTAATTGAAGTAAACAAGGCATAATCTGGCTAACTCCTAACATGTACAGTATAGTTCTGGTACAGTACATTGGAGCACCTTGATTTCTCCAGATCATGCCAGGAATCGGAACCAGATTAACAAAAATAATATTGGTCTGTTATTTGGAATAGTTTGTAGAAAGTGGTTGCCTCAGATTTATCAACATTGTACTCTCCCCTTAATTAACTATGTTCTAAGACATTCAAATATTAACCCCTAAAGGACCCCCCAATGAACGAGTAAGAATTTAGTACCATCGGAACAAGCAACTCTTCTTCTTTCGATTGGTACCAACGGAATGTCTGTAGGTGCAATGGTTACAGAATTATGACGATTTGAATGAGGTACGCTGAGCGCTAGTGTTTGGGTGGGTGTGCACACTCGGCCATAAGAAGAACAATAATCCCTCCATTTTACCGTAGAAAAAGCAATGTGTACACAGTCTGGGCATCCCATCTTACTATAAACCAGTGTAGCCAACGTCTGGAGTACAAAAAATTGGGGAAAATTCCATAACTTTGGGAAATTTTAGCAACCCGGTAACTCCCCATATGCCAGGCCTGGTCCTTTAGGGGTTAAGGGGCTATATTCTTGTTGGTGAATTGGAAGGTCTCTGATTTCTCCAAACTATACCAGGAAATAGCTAGACCCCCTCATAGGTACTAATGTGGGATCTGGTTCGTGCCATAGTTTTCCAATTCACCAACAACAACAAGAGAACCTCCTATCAAGTTCAGCAATCATTATATCTCAATATAACACTTCCAGATTCTTAATGCATAACTATAGGTAATCTAATATTTATAATTATATCCCCACAAAAAGACTAGAAGATTTTTGGATTGTAAAAATGTCCACATAATTATAAAGGTATATAATTATTGTATCCCGACAAATGTAACTAACATACATCCATTCTATTACCAGGCTATGTACAGTCATGGTCTAATGTACTGCAACCTGGTGAATAAAAGCGAGCTATTTGAGTTAATTTTATGAACCAAAATTGCACACACCAACAGCTATAGTTTCGGATCATTTTTCGAAGCCATCTCATTGGAAGTTGTTGCAGTACATTAGACCATGACTTTACTACGATGGAAGAAAAATGTTGCTGGATAATAATTTTGTTGTGGCTGTACCATAATAGTATACTAATATATATATCAATTCTTATCCCCACAGGAGCACCGTTGAAGTTAATGATAACCTTGACTGGGTCCATGATATTTGGGGCCTTGTTAGCACTGATCATGTCCTCCTATTCAACCAGGGTATTAAGGTAAGTATAGTTACAGACACATGAAACAGATACAATACATGAGTTTTGGTTATAATATTGATGGGATTAATTGTTTGTTTTAATTTAGGGGATATTCTCGTGTTGGTGAAATAGAGGACAACTGATTCATCCAAACTATAACAGAAAACAGACGACTTCAATGGTGTTGTATTAATGGGAGATCTGCTTCATGGCATAGTTTGGAGTATGGGTATGGTGCCGACTCAATATGCAGTTCGTAATAATGCACCCCAGACTGGAAAGGTTTATGTTATTGTCTCTGTTAGAATTAAAAGCAGACACTACTATATATCTGACTCCTTGTGTGTGTTTGCAGGGTATCCGAACCACTGAGTCACGATGAGATGTCTGATAGTGACGTGCCTCAAGACCCATTAGTGAACCACGGTGCTCACGAACCACACCACAGAGGTAAGTAAGTCTTGCTTGGTTCTCTGGTGCTTGGTTGGGAGTAAGTGTACAGTTGGCGGCAGAAATCCTGTCGCCTCACCTGCTTCACAGAGACACTCAGTGTTCATGGACTCGAGAAATACACACGTTTTCTACACCTAGTAATCTCAAATCTATGAACATCGCGTGCCTCGGTGAAGCAAGTGAGACGACAGGACTTTTGTCGCCGACTGTACAGTCGCAGACAATATTAATCATCCACATATGGGTGACTCATGTCAACGTTTGACATCTTTCTTAGTTGAGAAACTTTCCAATAAGTAGATTAAGTGCCATCATCTAATTTACTACAAGCAGCTATTCACTATTCAAAATAATTAGTAGCAGCTACTCACTATTCAAAACAATTAGTAGTATCAGATGAAAACGTGAAAACGTTTGTCAGTAATTTGTTTGAGTTATCTACTTGTGTAATGAAACTTATGTTTACCACTGTACAGTAACACTGTGGATGTAAACTGTCCGAGTACGATGGCAGTTACGATGGCTCATTTTAACTGAGGCTCTTTTTTACGATGTCTCTTTATAGTGGCTCTACTTCTTTGATTTTCTTGGCTATTTTCAGTAGTAATAATAATAATAATAATAATAATAATAATAATAATAATAATAATAATAATAATAATAATAATAATAATAATAATAATAATAATAATAATAATAATAATAATAATAATAATAATAATATAAAAATAATAACAATATAAAAATAATAACAAGAACATGAAGGAAAACCCTTCAAAAGCTCCGGCTCTTAATGATTCAAGTGAAATGAGTGAGTGAGTGAGTGAGTTGAACCCCTTTTAAGAAATGGTCGACCCAAGAAGAATGAGTGAGTGAGTGAGTCAGTTGAAGCATTTTAGAAGTTGTCGCCCCAAGAAAAACAAGAACAAGAACAAAAACTAGCACCAAACCCCAAAGAACAGAATGGGGAACAAAATATGTGTAATGTATAACAAATAAATAATCATACTTATTCTATCTCTCTTTTTTTTTTTTTTTACCTGAAGGCGAGGCAGAGGAGGCGACGAGGCTGGCTAACCAAGTGAAGGTGTTGTGTTGGGTGATGACGAGGCCAGAGACTCATGAGAAGAAGGCTGTCCACGTGAAGGCCACCTGGGGCAAGAGGTGTAACAAATTGATCTTCATGAGCTCTCAAAATGGTAGGTTGATTTAAGGGAGGGAATTGTTTTGGTATTTTTGGAGATCATATTTCCTCCACACTATTCCCATTAACTGGTCCCCATTAATCGTCTGCGAAGAGTAGCGTTTTGGTGCGAGCAAGAAGTCTCCGTAGGTTGAAGACACTTCCATCCGTCCAAAACCGAATGTAAATCCCCTCTGTGAGATCCTCCTTTGCCTCCCTTAACATCAAGCCGAAGAAGATAGCAAAGAGCGTAGGTGCGAGGACACAGCCTTGCTTGACCCCATTATCAATAGGAAAGGGGTCAGACAGATCGCCGCCGTGCTTCACCCGTCATGGAGTTGGCGGAGGACTGTGAGGAGCTTCGGTGGACAGCCCAGTCTTGCCATGACCTTCCATAGGCCATCTCGACTGACCGTATCGAAGGCTTTCGTCAAGTCTATGAATGCCGTATACAGCCCCATGTTCTGCTCTCTGCATTTCTCCTGGATCTGTCGCAGGACAAAGATTATGTCGGTTGTTCCTCGATTGGCTCTAAAGCCACATTGGCTTTCTGGGAGGTTTTCCTCAGCGACTGTTGGAATGAGTCTGTCCAAGATGACTCTAGCAAGTATCTTTCCCGCTACAGACAGTAGTGTGACGCCTCTGTATTTTGAGCAGTCTCATTTCTGTCCCTTATTCTTATACAAAGGAATAATGACACCATCACGCAGATCTCGTGGTATGACGCCACTCTCCCAGCACACCTTGAACAGGTCAGTGAGCTTTACAAGAAGGGTGCTGCCTCCTATTTTGTATACCTCTGCAGGCAGACCATCGACTCCAGGAGCCTTGTGGCATTTCAGCTTTGCAATGGCTACTTTCACCTCTTCCTGAGTAGGTGGCTCGTCCAGCTCCACTCTCTCTGCATGCTGTGGGATCCTCCTAATAGACTCCTCCTGCACCTGGCGTTTGTCGGCAAAGAGGTTTCCAAAGTGTTCTGCCCAACGGAGGGGTAGGTAGTACAGTGTTAATTGATTGGTAAATCTGGAGCAAGTAATTCCTCCAAACTGTGCCAGGAAACAGACTGGTACCCTCATCATACGAGTAGCCCTTCAAAATTGCTCCCACAAAAACAAAAAATCCACTTAACTTCCTCTCCCCCCACCCACCCACACCCTACTACTACTACTACTATTAGTACTAATAATAATAATAATAACAATATAAATAGTAATAATAATAATAATAATACTGGTAATAAAAATAATAATAACTATAATACTATCGTCCTAATCAACTCCCTTTCACCCACCCCTAATCAGATACGAACCTGGGTGCTGTCGACCTCGGTGTAGGTGACGGTAGGGACCAATTGTGGGGCAAGACCAAAGCTGCCTTCAAGTATGTCTACGATCACCATATCAACGACTACCACTGGTTCTTCAAGGCAGATGATGATACGTAGGTAGTACAGAGGAAAGGAATTATTAAATCTGTATTAGTACTCTTTCTGTCTCTGTCTCTGTCTGTCCTTTACCCGTATTATAGAGAGATAGACAGATACATGAAATCTTGCTCGTTAAAAATAGGTACAGTACAGTACACTGACAGAATGATGGACAGACAAATTTATAGATCTATAGACAGTTTCATAAAATTATATATATATATATACTAGCAGCGATACCTGACGTTGTCCAGGTGAAGATCCTACATGTGGATTTGTCAATAAATTTCCTCTAATTATTTTTATGTGAACTTATTAGGAGGGTGGAAGGAGTCTATTATCCGGTGTGGTTGCTAGTCCCCCAGAGAAACCATGCCAGCTTTAAAACCACAAAGATATCTATGACGCAACTACAGCAGAAGGTGGCATTGTAACAGCCACAATTAAATAGCAAGGCTCGAGTGGCGAATTGGGCTGCAGGGGTACTGGGATCGAATCTCTCCCCTATTGGTAATTTTAAAACTCTTGTTTTTCACTGTCCTTAGATTTAGTATTAAATTTAGGTGTTCAATATTTTGTGGTTTGAATTCATTCCTAAACTGGGCATGCAAGCCAGGCCTGCCTGCATCCTTGATGCTTGAGACCATAGAGTCTATGTTGAGAAAGCCATAAATCTATGGTTGCTTTAAGCTGATAATTCAAGAAACACATAGCCACCAAAAATAAATTTAGACCGAGGTCATTCCCGGGACTACACCGGTCAGAATAGTGTATCATTTGTCAACTATTTTTCTTTCATTATTGTACCGGGAATTCGAACCTGGGATATTTCGGTTAAGGCCAAATAGCAGCCTTTGGCTTGCGCTGCAGGGGTTCGAACCACCCAATCCGCCCATCGGTCATTAAAAAAAAAAAATTAGGCCGAGGACACTTCCCAGGCTTCACCGATCAAAGTGACGTATTACTTTTTACTCAAGGTCAAACGATGCGGCTAAACAGAGAGACGGAGTGTTATATATTTATATAATTACGTATTTATAATATTAGACAGACAGAGAAGACAAAGAAAGAAAGTAATAATATATATTTAATTATCTAGAACCAATTTTTTCCAAAACAACCAATTTTATTTTGATTTCAGACACAAAGTCCAAATTACAATAATGGTTTCGTAAATAATTCACACGATAACTTTCTGCTAACATAATAAAGAAAGAAAGAAACAGACAAAATGAAATAGTTAGTAAACATTAATCAGAAACATACAATTTTAATATACTGAGTGTGATAATTGAAGGGACCCTGTGATGTAGTCAGAAAATTGGAGGTAAATAAGTCACTCAAATATTGCCACGAAACACCACATTTAAGAAGCGTGTTTCGTGGTATAGTCAGGAGGAATCAGAAGCCTCCAATTTCCTTCACGATCACAGGGTCCATAATAAGGTGATAATAGCCCTTTAAATAATTATCATACCCCCCTCCTCCCACCATACAGGTACTATCTATTTAACAAAGTAACCAATATACAGTTGGACACATGAATGGGTGGTACAGCCCAGGTGAATGATACTTGTCCCATTTGAGTAACCATGGGTGTCTATTATCAGGTACTTGCTTTTTTTACCATCCTCAATACTGACTTCTGCCCCTGGTGATGTCTCGTATTTAGCACTAAGGAACTTGATATTGGGAGAAACTGATCATCTTCCCCTTGGGCTGCATATACCACCCATTCACGTATCCAACTATACCTCCCAGCCCACAGATATACCATTATAGAAACTGTATGGTATTATTATCCCTCTACCTATTGAACTAACCCATTAACTACCCATTATACCTCTCACCCACACACAGGTTTACTATCATGGAGAATATGCGGTATATGTTGAGTGCCTATGATGCATCTTATCCCATTTACTTCGGTTCACGCTTCAAGAAATTTACCAAACAGGGATACATGAGCGGAGGTGAGTGGTGATGATATGAGTGGACGTGAGGTGAGTGGCGATGACATGTGTGGAGGTGAGGTGAGTGGCGATGACATGTGTGGAGGTGAGGTGAGTGGTGATGACATGAGTGGTGGTGATAAACTTAATTACAAAAAAAAAAAAAAAAAAAAAAAAATATTAAAAAAAATATATATATTACTAAAAAAATAAATAAAAAAAAATAATTATTAAAAAACGGCGGCGGCGGCGGTGTCGACTTTGGGAAGGCGGCGGCGGGGCGGCGGCGGTCTCGTCGACATATTTATTATTATTATTATTATTATTATTACAGGAGGTGGATACGTGTTGAGCAGAGAGGCAGTGAAGAAGTTTGTGGAGGAAGCCTTGACGGACGAGACCAAATGTAAAAAAAGTCCACACGGAGCTGAGGACGCTGAGATGGGTGTGTGTGTTGAAATATTTTGTGACGATACCCATGACAATTATAAATATAAACATTCATAACCCCCTTAACGGGAACCGCCTTGCCGAGGTGGGGGGGCTTGTGTGTCTCTGAGACCTGGCGAGCTAGACTAGAGGGGGCTCTGGCCCCTGCTCTGCCCCGATATCGGGGAGAGAGGACTTCCCATGCTAGGAAGGTCGCCAGTGAAAGACCAGACTAAATAGTTCCCATCTTTCAGTTTTTCAACTGTCCTTCTTTTCATTTTATTTCCTTCCTGCTTGCTGTCACACCTCTCTATCACTTTTTTTCTGGCGCTATAGGACCTCGATGTTGCGGCGCCTAATATCCATCAATTAAAAATTAATTAAACATTCATAATAATAATAAACACGAAAATTATGATAATACTGCTAATAATAGCCTAACTCTACAACTACTACTTCTAATAATAATAATAATAATAATAATAATAATAATAACAACCATCTTTCACCCCCCCCCCCTCACCCAACAACAATAACAGGAAAGTGTCTGGACAAGATTGGAGTTATGGCTGGAGATTCAAGAGACAGTCTAGCACGAGGGCGGTTCTTTCCTTTCACCCCGGCCACACATCTCTTTGGTGGAGTGCCCAAGTGGTACTTAGACTATGTGTACTACAAGCCTGATACGGTGAGAGAGAGAGAAAGGGTGTGTGTGTGTGGGGTGCGTGTCTATGTACTCTTAACTCTTTGCTATCTCTCTCCGTGTTATTAAGGATTCATTTATTCATTCATTCATTATGTCTCTGTGTTAGGGATTCATCTATTAATTTATCCCTGGTCATTCATCATTCGTGGTTCGTGATTCTGATATTCATTCATATTTCCTCCCGTATATAGGCCGGTATTGCCTGTAGTGATGTGGGCAATACTAGTAATATGGGTTTGAACGCTCCTTCGGCCCAAGCCACTCTCCCTTTCAGTTCTTCAAATGTCCCTCTTTTCTTTCAATTTCCTTCCTGTTTGCTTGCTATCTCAACTCTTTATTATCTTCTGACGCTATATGACCTCGCTGTTGCAGCTCTTACTATTAATCAAGCATCCATTCATTATCCCCCCAATAGGTCATTCATCATATGTTGTTAGTGATTCAAAATAATAAATTATATTAATTTATTTATCCCTTCATTATTCCTTCCCCGTCATTGATCAGGGCCTGAACTGCTGTTCAGATACTGCCGTCACCTTCCACTACGTCGACAACCACAAGATGTATGAACTCGAGTACCTCTTGTATCACCTGAGGCCTTATGGTATAACACATCAGGACCCCTTCCCTGCCCCTCTACCCCCAGACACCAACAGTATACCACAGCAGGTAAGAAGAATGTGTGTGTGTGTGTGTGTGTGTGTGTGTGTGTGTGTGTGTGTGTGTGTGTGTGTGTGTGTTATAGTATAGTACAGTACATCAGGCTCAAATGTGCTAACATTTTATAAAGTAGCTATAAACAATGTGCAAAAATGTGATGAAGATTATAATATGTGCTTTTATAAATGTGATGAAGTGGCTAAATAGAAATTATTTACTAAACTGTAATAAAGGTCAGATAGAATGTGCTAAAATGTGTAATATCGGTTAAATGTGCTTTGTGAAATGTGTAAAAAATGTGATAAAGGTGATTATTATTATTATTATTATTTTTATTATTATTATTATTATTATTGCAGTTGGTGAAGCAAAGTGAAGCTGAAAACACACACCACCAAGAGAAGGGACGAGACCAGACTTAATGTCAGATTCTTTGGTTTATGGTGAATTGGAAAATGTTTGATGTTTCCAAACTATGCAACGAAGCAGATTCCCTATGAGTAGTATTAAGGGCGCCTGTTTTTACTGGTATAGTTTGGAGGAATCCCAGATCTTCCAATTCACCACAATGAGAATCTCCCCTTAAGGACCCTGTGATGTAGTCAGAAAATAGGAGGTTTGGGGAGTCCTTCAAACATGGCCAGGAAACGCCACCCATATGGAAGGAGTGTGTTTCGTGGCTTGGTTAGGGGGAATCAGAAGCCTCCCATTTTTATACACGATCACAGGGTCCTTAATCCCTTTATGTACTGCAAGTGATGAGATAATTCGACACAAACAACAAGTGTAGAGGACGTAACTTAAGTGGTTTACAAGCTCTTAGCCCCGTTGTTTTAAAACATTTGAGGGCCCTTACTGGAGCTCTATGAACCCTCAAAATAATCCAGGCCACAAAACGCTTCAGTGTTTCGAATAGGGAATCTGTTGCCTGGAGTAGTTTGGAGGGTTCATAGAGCTCCAGTAAGGGCCCTCAAATGTTTTAAAACTACGGGTGTATGCCATCAAATTTGTGGTAATGCCCGCGCTTTAAGAGTTAAAAGTGTTGGGTGTAATCATTATACGTTTGGTACTGCCCATTAGAGCCCCTTGATTCCTCCATACTAATATTAATAATTATAGTAATAATAATAGTGGCATGTTGCTTGCTTGGATTAGTTTGGAGAAATCAGTTGCTCCGATACTGTACTACCCCAAGAAAAAGAAAAGAAATAACACTCGATCATATAATTATAGGCTCTTATTTCTAGTCAATCATGAGGGGCTTGTGGTCGTCTTAGGCAAATGTAGGAAATTATATAAAATAAAAATAATAACCAAATTTCAAATAACGGCCCTAAGGCTTTGTTTACATGAGGCATTTTCAGATGTACATTTTGAAACGCACGTTTAATGATGTACTGTACATATGAAGCTTATTTAACTGCTCCATCACCATGCGTGTCACGTAGGATCTTATCACTCAACGTGGAGTTCCACAAGATTTGCCATGGTAACATAAAGTGTCTCTCTCTCCTCATTAGTTAGAAGGCAGGCAGGCAACCCTCTACCTTAGAAATAATATGCTGCGATAACCACCATTCTGTGTGTAGGCCTACAGCGCTATTTCTATAATTATATATAATGGGGCACGCCACTAAATTAAGTCGAAACAGATGTTAGTTATCGACTCACACAAAATTTGTATTAATATATTGTGGTCACCTTAATAATATGTTTGTGCAGCTAATTTGGTCACCAAAAAATAGATTTGTATTATTCTGTTTACGCAATTTAAGCAGATAAAAGAAGCTAAATTTTAAAATATATTGGACCAGGTCTGCTGGTAGCTATTTTACCATTTTAATTAAGGGACATCTTCTTGAGAGGCAAGAGGATGATCGGACAAGAGGACACAGTAAAAAGTTGTACGTCAGGAGATCAAGACTCAACATCAGGAAGAACTTTTTTGGCAATAGAGTGGTGGAAAATTGGAATGATCTCCCAGAACAAGTGATTACTTCTGGCAGTGTACTAAAGTTTGAGAGGGCACTTGACAAGGTGTGGGGTGGCCAACCAGTAAAATATGACTACAGGGCGAGGATAGAAAAACTCAGACCGAGGCACATCCACCCAAATCACAGAACTGACGAGGCTACTGATGAGGAGCCGGGTCTTATAGGCTGAATAGCCTCCAACCCGGGCATCGACTGTGAGTTACTGTGAGTCATCAGACAGTCACTCACTACCTTATGATGATTAAATTAACCCTCTACCCGTGGGCGTTCTGGCAGGTGACAGTACCTCTATATTGCTGGACGTTTTTGCCACCATTGCCACACGCTCACGATGTAAACAAAACATTTGACAGCTAATAGCATGTAAACCACTTACACTACATGAATAAATGATACATGATATTAAAGTACAAACCTTTAGCTGTCTCCTAATGTACTGGTGAAGAATAAATGGTTGTTTGTAGAATGGATAACCAGCTCATAATGACCACAACTCGAAATTCACATTTACATTCTCCTTACATATCTAAGTACGTTTTCACACTCTGATTTCGTCATAAAACGTGTCAGAATCAATTTTTCAACACAACAATATGAAATATAATGTCACTGTCGTTTTCATGTACATAAATATGGTAATTAGCGCAATAGTAGAGTGCTGAAAATACATCCTCACACACTCACAGCTCTTCCCACACTGACTGCTAGAGGCTCAGGATGGGTTCATTGGGTTGACTCAGTTTTTGAGGCGTCTTTTTGTTGTCCAAGCACAGGAATAGGATACGAAGACCGTTTTGGGGACGCTTGGTATCGGCAGACAAAAACCATGGAGGTATGATATATTATACTGACATGGATACATAAGTGTTTTTTTGTCGTCAAGCGTGGGATTGGGAAGCTAAAAGGAAGTGAATACAGTATCTGTGGTACTTGACATATTAAACACACATGCTTAATTAACCAAATTTGCAATATGCAGTACAATAATTACCTCTAGATTTCCCTATATAAGCTAGCAAGGTTATTGAATTTATGAAGACAATATACCTTTGATTATAGTTCTCATCAATTTTGCCTCCTATATTCATAAGTATCACCATGGTGAGTATAAATTTTGATCGATGTGCATAAGAAAAATTAGTATAAACCTACAATTTTGATATGCAATAACATTACTTTCGTATGCCTTCTGGAATGAAAGTTTACTGTACTCTAAACTGCAATTAGTTTCATGAAAGCTTATCTTGTGCTAGACTAACTCTATTTTACAGCTTGTTGCACTTAAAATTCATATATACTATAATGCCATTTGCATTATTTGCATTTCCCAAGGTGTTCGTAAACGGTAAGAACGTATCTTCAAAGCTTCGTAAGAGAGTTTAGGTTCGCCATTATGCGCCATATTTGTTAGTAGAGCTATTAAGACTGATAGCAGGGTCTCGTAGTTGAGAAACAACCTGTAAATAGTGAGATTTGAGTTTATTTACACTTGGCGCGGCTGACATAGGCGAAATAGGCGACATACAGTAGGCTATATAGTTTTTGTTGTCACTTATCGGTAAATATAAACAAAAGGAGGAGATTCAGTAGATTAATAGAAGGATGGAGCTGCAAGTGTCAATTTAAACTGATGCACTGTGAAATAAAATGTTACAAATACTTTTTGTGTGTATAATTACTTTTAGAGTGTTTAAGAATAATAGGAAATAATGGTGACTTACTAATTACAGGAAAATGGCTTCCAGTTACCTTGTACTGCAAACAAAGCAGAAATTCTTCATTGCATAGTTAGACCTAATTTAATCCATGTACACCCAGAAGTAAAAATGTCTAGGCAGAGATGGGCCATTACCTATTCTAGCTCCATGGCCCTTACTACCCCTACCCCAGGCAGTAGTGACGGGGTGGGGGGTTTCTCTCCATTCCTCCCCGCTATCCATCCCACTGGAGAGACTAAACGAGAGTGGAGGGAGTAAACTAGCGCCTCCAGTCCACCTTTCGCCCCCCTAACCCACACAAGAGCCCAACTCCGA
This sequence comes from Petrolisthes manimaculis, assembly GCA_034508575.1. Classification (NCBI taxonomy): domain Eukaryota; kingdom Metazoa; phylum Arthropoda; class Malacostraca; order Decapoda; family Porcellanidae; genus Petrolisthes; species Petrolisthes manimaculis. The sequence goes on from JAWZYT010001696.1 coordinate 94,621, forward strand.
TTCAAAACACTGTAGCTTCACGAGTTCTCATATGAATACCTCTTGGCCTTGTCCCTGCGTATATTGCTACTGCCGCAAAAAAAAAAAAAAAACTCCGACAGGGTGGACTTGCCACATATAGCCGAAATGGGCTCAACAACACCCGCTGCATATTGCCGGGAACAAAATTGACCCGTGTACTAACAAGTATACAAGTTTGGTTGTAGTTTTGAAAAGTCCAATTCACCAACGAAGTACAGTAATTCCAATGGAGATCTTATTGTGCATTTATTTACTGTCTCTAGTTATTCGAAGCACACCTGGATACTTATTAGTGTTCGTGACTGTACATATAGCTACGCCTTAGATATAACTTGTGTAACCCTTTAGCCTTTAGCCTTTGTAAGACGTGGGCAAGGCTTCCTCAAATAATTGCACCGTGAACATTCTTGATTATATGGCTCATGCATAGGTCTATACTGTATATATGCTACTTCTTGATGAATTGGCAGATTATTGTGGTGACAGAACTTTTGCCTTTCCCTGTACATCACCATAGTAGAATACACAATTAGTTTAAGGACCCTGTGATGTAGTCAGAAAATAGGAGGTTTGGGGAGTCCTTCAAACATTGCCAGGAAACGCCACCCATATGGAAGGAGTTTGTTTCGTGACTTGGTTAGGAGGAATCAGAAGCCTCCAATTTGTATACATGATCACAGGGTCCTTAATGAGGTGACATGACTTTTTCTGCCCACTTTACACCACCACCAATAAAGTCCACCATATATAGTAGGCTACACAATTTATTCATTTATCTTGAAGGACAGTGAAGGTTAATCAAACATTATAGTCTGTCTTGTTATGTTGACTATAGTACACTCTTCACTTCACTCACTACTCCATTATCACCTTATCAATCAATAGTCAACATGTCCCTTAGCGTTTACCAGTAGCCTACAGTTCGCTCTTCACTCACTACTCCATTGTCACTTTATCACCATGACAAAACATTTTTACATTCTCCTTATCACTATGAAAATACATTATTTATGTTCTCGTACGATAGGGGACTTTAAAGTTAATTATATTTCATTATTTTATCCTTATGTTCTCTGACACCATAATTATTTCAGTAATGAACTTATATAATTACATGGTGTTTATATGCCACAGTGAGTAGGATCCATTATTTACAGGTTTCAATTAGAAACTGAATTATAAGGATTTTTTATTTTTATTGTGGCAAAAATACACCGATTTCCTTCATAATAACAAGACAAAATACACGTTTCGGATACAGCCATGGCTGATAGTGGTGGACTAGAGTCCAAGAAGTGTTGGAGAGCAACTGAACAGAGTTCGAAAAAGTGAGTCTTCTAAATCTCTCTCAACGTTAAATATTTATTACACTTGTATACACCTGAGCCAGGATGACAAGTATACAAAAAGTGTATTAGCCTATTACTTAAATATTTATTACACTTGTATACACCTGAGCCAGGATAACGAGTGTACCATAAGTGTATTACCCTCTTATTGTTTGTAAAGTCATGATCCGAAACTATAGCTGTTGGTGTGTGCAATTTTGGTTCATAAAATTAACTCAAATAGCTCGCTTTTATTCACCAGGTTGCAGTACATTAGACCATGACTATACTATTGTATACACCTGAGATATACAGGCGTCTTATCAACACTAAACACAAAACACTGTGTCATCATGAATATGGCATACAATGATATAATGATGTAATGAGTTGTGACGTTGGTAAGGGGGTGCGGGAGTTAGGAGACAGGTTTGGGGGTTTTGGGGGGTTGCGGGAGTAGGGAGACATGCTTGGGGGGGTTATGGGTGGGGGCGGGAATAGATGACAGGCTTTCTACCCCACCACCCCACCCCAAGCCTGTCCCCCTACTCCCACACACCCCAACCCCCCAAAGCCTGTCCCCTAATCCCACCCCCCCTTAATGATACTAATAAAGGGATCTGTTTCTTGGCACAGTTTGGAGGAATTTTAACAACAAGAAATTATCTCTTTAATTAATTAAGGCTACTATAATTATAATTGTATATATAATAATGAGCTGTTATTGTGAGGAAAAGTCCTTAATATAATTATAAATATTGAAGAAAGTATTTGTGACAATAAACCGTTTGTATAGAGAAAAGTTCAGCTTAGAAAATAATGTTCACCCCCGTAACTCCTGCCACAGAATTAAATGGTGTGTTTATTTTGATTATGCAACACTACCCTACAGTCTCTCTCTCTCTCTCTCTCTCTCTCTCCTGATAAGTGAAAGTGCTTATGTTTATCAAAGATTCAAGGCGACGCATGGCAACTTTTTCTCATGAATGATTGTTGCCGCACAACACAATGTAATCACACCACGAAAAAGACACACGTCAGTGATGCTAGTGCGTGGAATATTTCCCAAGATCTTGGGATTTTAAATTCAACCTTGGAACCTTGGTATTTCCAGTACATTATCAAGTACACCATGGCATTTTTTAGTTCACATAAATACCAACTCAATTTATTAATTAAATTCACCCCTTTGCACTTATTTTTCACCTATCCTACCGCTACTACTATCTTCCTCTTCACTTAAATATATATTCGATTAGATTTTGTGGTTACTGAGAGACGTAATTAGACGTTTTTCCTTGGGTACACTCCCAAAAATGAGAGAGCAAAAATATGGTAATAGCAGCCATTTAAAACAACAGAATGGATGGATGAACCAGAATGTCAAAACGGGTTAATGCCTGACCCAACTAACATAAACTACATGGTGGAACTATGTGTGCAGATCAAGAGAAGGCTTACTTACATTTGAAGAAGATAGTGTTCTTTCCATGTTGCAGATTCTAGAGCCTAAGACAGCTCTCTCCAATGAAAGATGTATTAAGTCAATTGCAAAGTTAGCAGTTCACTTCCCACACGCAGTGAAAAATGAAGACCTAGACGAGTTGGAAGAGCAATGGAGAGATCTTTTATACGCGCAGACGTCTCTCAAAAATCTCAGTGACAGAGCCACTACATTCTGGTATGAACTGAGATGGGCCTGTGTGGAGAGAGTTTCTCACAGGTGAATCTCATTAAGATGAAGCAGACCAACAAACTATATGTTGCATCTGTTGCAACACGTGGGGGAAGATGAAGATGCTTCTGAAGATCAGACAGAGAAGGAATCCCGGGCTAAGACGAATGATATGACAACTCTGTATGTGTGCATGGGAAGATGAAGATATACTTCTGAAGATCAGTCAGACAGCATTGTTTTTCTTCAGTCTTAACTTCATAAGTGAGTGTTATGTTTTCTTATGTATATATTTAAAGGTATACTATCATAATTTTGCATTACACATAATGTTATGTTGATTTTGGAATTTCTTGGAATTTTTGGCGCTGCAATCTAGGGTATTTTGTTATATTCCACTGGCAACTGTGACACACGTCACACATTTCAGTTGAGGTGGTATGTTCCTTGGTTGAATACGCGTCGCTTTAACGCGCTCCTTACATATCAACATCATAAGTATCCTATCACCAGTCTGGTTTATAAGGTGAAATACTTACAACACTCTGTAAATGACATTATACTACACTTGTTGTACATTGTAGATGATTGTACAGCCAGCATTGGTACAATATTTATAGAAGTGTACAGTACTTCCACTTGTACTTCAAGTACTTTAATTGGCTGGTTACAATAACTATTTTTATTGACTATACAAAGTCATTTACTTAGACAACTACAAACAATACAACTTGAAGACGTGAGGTTCTGTGATCACCAACACCAAAACTTCACCACTTTCATCAGTAGACAGTGAGTTGATGTGATATCACTAATAAGTGTCAGGTTAATTTAAATATAAAAGGTATAATGTAAAGAATTCAATATTATTATTATTATTATTATTATCATTATTACTGTATTATTATTATTATTATTATTATTATTATTATCATTATTACTGTATTATTATTATTATTATTATTATTATTATTATTATTATTATTATTATTATTATTAGACAGACCGACACACATACAAACGAGGAGATAATGTGAGAGGATATACGTAATGTAATAAACTCTTTCTTACTCATTACCTTGAACGTAAATTTGATGACTGTGATGGATAGGTTGGTGTAATGACACCTGTATTGTACCTGTTATTGGGTCAATGTCTCCCTAGTTTCTGTCCCCATTGTTATAAAACTGTTTCTTACGAACTTAAAGGTGGTAATTCTTTTTTTGGTACATTGGAGTGCCTTGATTCCTCCAAAGTATGCCAGGAAGCAGGTCCAGAAGGGCAAATATAATAGATTCTGTTGCTTGGAATAGTTTGGAAGATTTAGTTGCTCCAGATTTACCAACACAAAACTTCCCCCTGATAAGGAGAGATTCTCTTGTTGGTGAATTGGAGGGTTTGTGATTCCTCTTAAGGGGTGTGTGGGAGTAGGGGACAGGCTTGGGGGGTGCGGGAATAGGGGGACAGGCTTGGGAGGGGGAGAAAGCCTGTCCCCTATTCCCGCATTCCCCTAACCCCCTCCCAAGGCTGTCCCCCTACTCTCGCACCCACCAAAACCCTCCGCACCCCCTCCCCCCACCCCCAAAGCCTATCCCCCTATTCCCGTACCCCCTCAATGGTATTAACCAGGCCAGGGATTGGTTGTTTCGTGACATATAGTTTGAGGGAATCAGAGACCTTCCCAATTCACCAACAAACTAATCTCAACTCAAGGACATACAATAATTATATTTTGTCACGTAGATAAAGAACCGACAACCTTCACTTTACTGACAACAACAACAACAACAAAAACAAATTACTTTCCAACAACAACAACAACAACAACAACAACAACAAATTACTTTCCTAAGCTAACCTTTTCGTTGGTACACGGCTGACTGACTCACATGGGCGTCATACGGGGACACATACGAATCAATCCTTTTATTCTTGGATACCGTAGTTGCATTGAAATCACTCGGGATGATTAATTAAGGATAGTTAGTTCATTTAAACAGGATAATTTGGTTACTCTAGATAATTCATGATAATTCGTTTATTTGTGATAATTCGTTTACTCTGGAAAATTCAGAATAGTTTGTTTTCTCATGATAATTCGTTTCTTTGGGATAATTTTGTTACTCGGGATAATTCGTTAAGGGGGTAATTCGCTTGTTGTTACATTGGAGTGCCTCGCTTCCTCAAAAGTATGCCAGGAAACAGAACCAGAAGAGCAAAAATAATGGTGTTCTGTTGCTTGGAATAGTTTGGAGGATTCAGTTGCTTTAAATTTACCAACTTTGGAGGATTCAGTTGCTCCAAATTTACCAACACCGAATTTCCTCCTTAATTAAACTTGACCATCACCATTCGTTGTTTGTATAAATACCTCAACCTGAGATGACTTATTTACTGTTTATTTATCCTTTATGAACAAGTGAACGAAAGGACAGACAGGAAGGAATTGATAGAATAGCATAACTATACATCACGTAAACCAAAGAGAAATATTATAAGGGAGTTTCTTTTGTTGGTGAATTGGAAGGTCTCTAATTCCAACATATTATGCTCGACATTCTGCTGCATGAACAAGAAGAATGTTGGCGGAATTAGTTTCACCAGATTTACCAACATGCACTAGCTATTCCCATACAGATACACGCACTGTTTTAACTGATAGTCCGACTGAACTGAAGAGCCTACAGTCCGCTGCGTGTACTGTACCTATGGACACGCTAATCAGTTCTACCTTCTATACTAACCTCATTTAACACAGCCAGCACCATGGTATCATATCTTCCTCGCCAACATTTGGACACGGTGCTTCTCAGCCTTGCTGGGGTGATCACAGGCATTAAAAAAAAGTGCCGTAGCAAAAATTCGGCAAAACTGACGCCAGAATTTCCACATGTGCTTCAGTTCATCCGGTCGGCTTTCCGTCCTGCCTGTAGTTCAAAATATCCCCATACAGACATACACACTCAAACTGGTCTGCAATTAACAGTTAAATCTGGTTTCATCGGTCTGAGTGTCAGTTAAAACTGTCCGTGTATGTGGGGCTTAATGGGGGTTAACTTAATGAGGGTTAATTAAGGCTTATCAGCAAACACTAGGAATATTCTGATGACCTGCAGAGGTGTATGTTACATCTCTGTGTGTGCATCTGGAAGCTGTACAAAAGGGGAGATTTTTTTGTTGGTAAATTGGAAGGCTACTGATTCCTCCAAACTATGTCAGATACAGACACCCTCAATGGTATGTACAGTCGGCGGCATAAGTCGTGTCGCCTCACCTGCTTCACCGAGACAGGCAGTGTTCATGGACTCGAGAAATACACATGTTTTCTACACCTAATAATCTCGAGTCTATGAACATCGCGTGCCTCGGTGAAGCAAGCGAGGCGACAGGACTTTTGCCGCCGACTGTACTAGGCTAATAGGAGATTTGTTTCCTGGCATTGTTTGGAGGAATCAAAGACCTTCCAATTCACCAACAAGAGAAGTTCCCCTTAAAGGGCCCTAACATTGTGTATGAGACTTGCTGCTGTCTTCAGATTCCTCCTGACTATGCCACTAAACAAGTTCCTTGAATATAGGAGGTGTTTCGTGACGATGTTTGAAGGACTCGCTAATATCTAGTTTATTTTACTAGGTATATCATAAAAAATACTTAAACTTATGGTACATTGGATCACCTTGATTCCACCACAGTATGCCAGGAAACAGGACCACATAAACAAAAATAATGGCGGCCTGTTACTTGTAATAGTTAGGAGAAATCAGTTGCTCCAGGTGTAGGTTAGTTACCCCCAACACAACACAGTATTTTCCTGTTAAATGTCAAGGTGAGAGACGGCATCAACCTTCACGGAGAGAGAAAGGCTGAACCTCTTCTGAAAAAAATAGATAAAAACAAACAAAAGAATAATTTAATCGAACTCCCTCATATAAATAATAAAAAAAAATTCTCTCTCTCTCTCTCTCTCTCTCTCTCTCTCTCTCTCTCTCTCTCTCTCTCTCTCTCTCTCTCTCTCTCTCTCTCTCTCTCTCTCTCTCTCTCTCTCTCTCTCTCTCTCTCTCTTATTACCAAACACCAAAATATTTTCAGTTAAGTTAGTACAAATCATTATTCCTGTATTGTTTAACCAATTTGTTATTCTATTTATACTGCATCTATACATTATTTATATGGATTTATAAGGATTATTTATATGGATGTATAAGGATTATTTATATGGGTATAGTTAGTATACTTTGGGTTCGCTGGAGTGCCTTGATTCCTCCAAAATATGCCAAGTTAACTGGACCAAATTATCAAATATACTGGTGGTCTGTTGCTTGGAATAGTTTGGAGGATTCAGTTGCTCCAAATTTACCAACATCGAATTTCCACCTTTTAAGCAACATCGTAAATCATCGTAAATAATAAAATAAAATGAAAATCTAATTAATTGAAAAACTAATATAACTGATTTTGCTTTGATTACTTTTTCCTTCTGGTCATGGATAATTTTGAAGATAAACACAATGATAAATCGATTGCATTGAGTAATTAGCTCCTATTGGTTCTGTTTTTTTTTTTTTTTTTTTTTTTTTTTTAATAAAATAATAAATAGACTTAATTGAGAAATTAAATAATTTTGTTTTAGTAAATTATGAGAAACATAATAAAGACATTTACTTCACTGAGGAATTAATTAATTTTGTTTAGTAAATTATGAGAAACATAATAAAGACATTTACTTCACTGAGGAATTAATTAATTTTGTTTTAGTAAATTATGAGAAACATAATAAAGACATTTACTTCACTGAGGAATTAATTCATTTTGTTTTGTTTACTTTCTTGCAGTGTCAGAGAAGGAGGAAGTCAAACTTTCTCCATACGACCTCATCAAGAAAGACTACGTTGCAATTGCTTTGAAGACGGACAAAGGCGAGGACGCAGAATTGTTGACATATAAAATAGTTGACTTCACCAACAAAGGAGACAACTATGCCTGCTTTGTAACCAGTGTAAAGGCCAAGTACCGCCAGGAAGGGCACGATAATATTGTCACTTATATAGTCAAGTGTAATCCTTGTTTCAACAGTGATCTCTTCAAACACTTCTCTGCATTTTTGTTTAACAAGGAGGCCAAATTCTACAATGAACTTCTACCAGTGCTAAATAAACAACTTCTTAATATTGAACAAGATAAACTTCGACTTGCCACACACTTGTATTCAACTCTTAATGAGTGTGAAGAAATTATCATTCTCAAAGATCTACGACCCGAGGGATTCAAAATGTTCGACCGAATGAAAGGCATGGACATACCACATTGTTCACTGGTTTTGAAGGAACTCGGAAGGCTTCATGCTGCTTCAGTCTTGCTTCAGAATGAACTCTCAGAGCCCATTGATGAAAAATATGAGTTTCTACAGAAAGACTTCAATAACTTCAAATCAGGAACTCATAATTCACAAATGGAATCCATGTTTCAAGGATACTTCACCAATGGAGCAGATATGGCGGAAAAATTTGGTGGCTACGATCTGGTTGCCTCATGGCTCAGGAAGAACAAACCCAGAGTCTCAGAATTGTTCAGTGAATCGTTAGAATCACGTCCACCATTTCAAGTTGTGTGTCATGGTGATTGCTGGAACAACAACCTTCTCTTCAAGTACGATTTTTATTTTATTTTATTCATTACTTATTAAAATACAATTAGTGTTTTTAACATTATTATCGTTATTATTTAGATAAAACAAAGTACCTTTATAAGTAACATATATGTTTTTCTGGAGTACACGCGTGATACGTAATCCCTGACCAGAGACGAACCGCAGGCACCACACACACACACACACACACACACATACCCTTCATTCGAACTCAGCCTCTATTGGTGTACTGGGTGGGGAAATGAGCAATACCAGGCGATTCGAAGCTTTCTGTTCTCACACTCTGGTCAGAAATTATGTATCACTTGTATACTGTATATGATTTGGTTGGAGTGTCTTTACGACTTACGTCTTATTGAGAAACATATTCGTTTGTCGTCTGCTTCAATTCAACAATCTTGTGTTAGGACCCAAATCAGGAGCGTTGGGAAAACGGAAAACAGGTAGAAATTTCACACGTCACTGGTTTATAGTCCACAGTGAAATGTCAATACCTTAGTCCGTGGGGTGGGTGTACAGTCACTGCCAGTAGTCCATGGGGAGGGCGTACAGTCACTGCCAGTAGTCCATGGGGAGGGCGTACAGTCACTGCCAGTAGTCCATGGGGTGGGTGTACAGTCACTGCCAGTAGTCCATGGGGTGGGTGTACAGTCACTGCCAGTAGTCCATGGGGTGGGTGTACAGTCACTGCCAGTAGTCCATGGGGTGGGTGTACAGTCACTGCCAGTAGTCCATGGGGTGGGTGTACAGTCACTGCCAGTAGTCCATGGGGTGGGTGTACAGTCACTGCCAGTAGTCCATGGGGTGGGTGTACAGTCACTGCCAGTAGTCCTGCAGCACCGTCCAATGTCATTGCCAGGATAACTGTATGAAATTCTAGCTATCGGTCTTAGTAATATTGGTTCATAATATTTACTCATTCACCCGTTACAGGACATTTGACCGTCACTATAACTATAACTGTACAATGAAAATGGACGGTGATGAGTTGTTTTATAGTAATGTATTTAGTGTAAAAATACAGTACTATGGTAATGAGACCCACAGATAACTTGATATAGACTAATAAATAAATACATAGACTAACAAATCAATCACTGACTAGATACGTATATAAATAAATAATATAGACACATATATAATTAAGCAGATGACCAGAAACTTGTGTATAATTATATGGACAAATAGATTAGTAAGCAGATTCACAAACAAAGAAAGAGAAATAATACGTTAAAAATGTTAATATCGAACTGTTCGGTCCATTAATAATAAATAAATAATCAGATCGTTTTTCACCAAGGTACAATGACGAAGGAGATCCAATTGATGTTCGTCTTCTGGATCTACAAATATGTCGCTTTGCCTCACCTGCCACTGACCTCAACTATCTCCTGTACACGAGTCTTAATGGTAACGACAGGAAGCAACATTTGGATTCCTACCTACGTTCCTATTATGAGGCATTCAGTAGGTATGTATAATATATGCTTAGTTGTATTCCTTCCTACCTACGTTCTTATTATGAGGCATTCAGTAGGTATGTATAATATATGCTTAGTTGTATTCCTTCCTACCTACGTTCCTATATTATGAGGCATTCAGTAGGTGTGTATAATATATGCTTAGTTGTATTCCTACCTACGTAGTTCCTATTATGAGGCATTCAGTAGGTATGTATAATATATGCACATCTCTTCCTACCTTATGTTACACACACACACACACACACACACACAAACATCTCATCCTACACTATATGCTCAGTGAGGGGCCCCGTTTCAAGTGTGTCTAGTTCATGTGTCCGTAGATGTACAGTCGTGAGGTGATGGAACGGACACACTTGAAACGGGTCCCTCACTGATGTGTTATAAGGTAAGATGTGTAGTGACGTGAGCTGCCTAATGTTTGATGTGGGGTTCGTTTCAATCTGTGTCCCTTCCATCAGCTCGCGACTGTAGACTATAATATTATCTACATGGTATATCTGGAGCATTTCATTCATCCAAAAAACAGGCAGGCCACAATTATTTGCTGTGTTAATCTGATCCTATTTCCTGGCATACTTTGAAGGAATTTGTAGCGCCTTAATTCCTCCAAAGTAGGCCAGGGAATAAGACCAGATAAACAAAAGTAAGGGAGTTTTGTTGCCTGGAATAGTTTATAGAGGAATAATTTGCTGTGGATTTATCGACACTGTATATTTTCCCCTTTATGTGCCCACAATGTACTAATTACCCCATTTAATGTATTAATAGACTCATTGGTATTTACAGAGTGTTAATGGACGGGGAGAAGACAGTTCCCTACACACAAGAGGAATTACGCAAAGAATATCACAGAAAAAACATGTTTGGACTCATAATGGGACTCATGGTTGTGCCCTTAGTGGTAAGTTGTTTAAAGGGAGGATAGTACAGTGTTGGTGTTTAATCTGGAGTAATTAATTCCTCTAAATTACTTCAAGCAACAGAACACCATTAGATTAGTTAATTTGATCCTGTTTTTTGGCATACCTTGAAGGAACCAATGCACTCTAATGTACCAAAATTATACTATCCACTTAAGGATGGTAATAATTGCTGTATACTTTTGGTTGTTGTTGTTGATGTTCTCCCGGGGCAGAATGGCCTCTTGTCCCACAGACCCCTGGTACACTCTGGTGGCAGTGAAAAAAAAAACAAATTAAAATAAAGGAGAGGCTGTCCCTATAATTATGCCTGGGCTACTGAAGCACATCCCATGGAAATAGGACCAGAGCTTACTGGACCAGGGAGTCTGGGGGCCTCTGACCGCCAAAGAGATTGGGGGGAAGGTCTCTGATCCCACAGTCAGTGCTTTGGGCCCAAGTGGGGCCGTACCTTCCATAAGACCAGCCCTGAAGGGACCATAAGGGGGAGGGAATTTAGACTACTGCATGCAAAGGGATATTACACTCTCATGTGCTGCCGGTCCATACAAAAGAGGAAAGGAAAAGAAAAAGTCCTCTGATTACAGTACACCTCACGTGGATATTTAATCCATGTGAAAAGATCTCGTCAATTTCACTAGAAAGTGACCAGATCTTTCAACATTCTTTATTCTAGCCCTGTGGGGAATAGCTAGGTATACGTTTGGTACATTGGAGTGCCTTAATTCCCATAAAATATGCCAGAATACAGAACCAATAAATATGTATAATGGTTTCTTGTTGCTTGGAGAAGTTTGGAGAAATCACTTGCTCCTAAATTACCAACACACTACCATCCCATAAATACCCAGACTACATATAATCCACTAAAAGCAAAGGAAAGGCTTAAACGTCACATTTAATCACATAGTAATTATATTTCTAAAGAAAAATTACAGTTTCTTCTATTCTAAATTTCACAAATTAGTCACCACTTCTACGAATCAGAATCATAAGGTGAAATAAAAGTATCATTCAAATATCTAAAACCTACTGACGATCAGAATTGTGGAGAGAAATAAGGTAACACAATGAAGGAGAAAAATATACTAATGATGGGAACACACATCTGCGATCCAGTCACTGGGAAGTCATTACGCTGTTGCTTCCGAGGGCAGAATGTGCTTCATATATATATATATACTTGGCAACTCAACGAGCTGCGGGGTGCGGGGCGGCCTCTGTGTACATTACATAACGTTCTGTCACACATGTAACTGTCTCAATTACCGCTAAACCAGAGAGAAAAAAAAATCACATCAATAGAGTATTTTCTTTTCAGAAATAATAAAGGATGCATTTTGCATGACCATACAAGCCCAAAATCAGTGTTGCTCCCCAAGGCAACCATGTTATTGGGGTGCGCAATATTGAAAATGGTTTTGTCGTGAATTCTCGTCCCCCGTGCATGGTCATAGCCACCTAGACACCTGTACTCTAGGTGGCTATGGCGTGGTCCTCCACACTTGTTGCTGGTGATGAAAATTCTCGTCACTCGTGGTTTAAGGGGAGAGTATACTTTTGATAGATTGGAGTGCCTTGATTCCTCCAAAGTATGCCAGGAAACAGACCCCCATGAAGAAAAATAATGGTATCCTGTTGCCTGGAATAGTTTGGAGGAATCATAATCTCCAAAAATGTCAAAACTATACCCTCCCCTTAAGGGTTAAAGCGTACAGTAGAAATGTAGTTGTAAATTGTGATTACACAAATTTGGGCAAAATAGCATAATCGCAGATAGTCTCAGAGGCTAGATCTCAAATGTGTGATCCTGGAATAAACTACCTTCACTCATGTACACAGTAAGGTTTGACCACACCTTCAAATGGCAGTCACTCCTTCCTTGATTTCTCTATATAACCTTTGTGTATGCTGTCCCACCTGTCTATCCTCTTTCTTTGCTGTCCCACCTCTCTATCCCCTTCTATGCTGTCCCACCTGTCTATCACCTTAATGCTGTCCCACCTCTTACCTTAATGCTGTACCACCTCTTACCTTAATGCTGTACCACCTCTTTAACACCTTCTATGCTGTCCCACTTATCACCTTAATGCTGTCCCATCTCTCTATCCCCTTTCTTTGCTGTCCCACCTCTTTAACACCTTCTATGCTGTCCCACTTATCACCTTAATGCTGTCCCATCTCTCTATCCCCTTTCTTTGCTGTCCCACCTCTTTAATCACCTTCTCCTTCGTCCTACATACCAGCAGGGTGTTCTTTCTAGACCTGGGGTGTTTTTTTCTATCCTCCTCCTCATATCTAACTAACACACAGGTAACCGAAGCAGCTAAAGCGATGGATATGAAGGAGTTCGAGAATGCCGAGCCTGAAGAAGCTATGGAACAGTTACGTGTCAACATTCTCGATCAAATAGACACAAACCCTATATTGAGACCCAGACTCCTCGGTATGTTTGATGATATGATTGAGTATGGTGTTATATCTTAGGGTTAGAGGGAGAAAGAGATGATGGGTGGGTGGATAGATAGTTGAATGATTGAGTATGGTGTTATATCTTAGGGTTAGAGGGAGATAGAGATGATGGGTGGGTGGATAGATGGATGGATAGTTGAATGATTGAGTATGGTGTTATATCTTAGGGTTAGAAGGGAGATAGAGATGATGGATGGATGGATGGATAGTTGAATGAGTAGACGGATTGGTGGATGGATAGATGGATAGTTGAATGATTGAGTATGGTGTTATATCTTAGGGTTAGAAGGGGATAGAGATGATGGGTGGGTGGATAGATGGATAGTTGAATGAGTAGACGGATTGGTGGGTGGATAGATGGATTGGTGGGTGGAGAGATCGATGGATAGTTGAATGAGTAGACGGATTGGTGGGTGGATGGATGGATTGGTGGGTGGAGAGATCGATAGGTAAATAGATGGATGAAGGGATGAAGGGATGGGGGGAAGGATAGATGGATTGACGAAGGGAGGGATGGGTTAATAGATGGATGGATTAATAAAGTGACACATACATAAATAAATAGGTATATAAATACAAACATACAATTCATAAAAAGATATTTAGAGTTAGAAGGGATAGATAGATAGATGGAAGGATGGATAGAAGGATGGATTCATGAATTGACACATTGATGGGGAGAAAAATTAATATAATTCACAAAGTTATAATGATTGAAAGATTAATAGATTAGGGATAGAAGGATGGACTGATAAAGTGGGACATATATAAAGAGATAAGTAGTTAAATACATACATACTGTACACCACAGGGTTCTTAAGGGGGAAGTTTTGTGTTGGTAATACTGGAGCAACTAAATCCTCCAAACTATTCCAAGCAACAGAACACCATTATTTTGGCTCTTCTGGTCCTGTTTCCTGACATGCTTTGGAAGAATCGAGGAGCTCCAATGTTACAAAAGCGAATTACCACCTTAATTAAGAGACTACATAATTTCTTCCAAGATAGTAGGACTATACTTTTGAAACATTGGAGCATCTTGATTCTACAGATTCTACAGATTAAGGGACCCTGTGATGTAGTAAATAAATTGAGGTTAAATGAGTCCTTCAATTATAGCCACGAAACACCAACTACATGGAAGGAGTTTGTTTCGTGGCATAGTCAGGAGAAATCAGAAGCCTCCAATTCCCATACACGATCACAGGGTCCTTAACAAAACTAATATAAAATATATTAATAATATAAATAATAAAACTGTTGTCTGGAATAATTTGAAGAAATCAGTGGCTCTAAATTTATCAACAGTGTACTACTTCCTTATTTAAAGATTCAGGACATACGCTTACTTCAATAAGCGGTTATCATATAGAAGGAAAAGTTATGTTTTAATACATGTTTGTTGGTTAATGAACAAGAAAACTAAAAAATACCCTTCCATTTGACCTCAAAAGACAATTGGCGCTTTGTATGAATGATTGCCTGTGTGTGTAAGAGAGAGAGAGAGATATGGGTCATGTGAGAGAGAGAGAGAGAGAGAGAGAGAGAGAGAGAGAGAGAGAGAGAGAGAGAGAGAGAGAGTGATAAGAGTAGCCTATATATGATTAGTGTGTGTGTATGATAAAAGTAGTCTATGGGTCGTGTGTGTGTGTGTGTGATATGATTAGTGTGTGTGTATGATAAAAGTAGCCTATGGGTCGTGTGTGTGTGTGTGTGTGTGTGTGTGTGTAAGTATGGGAACACATAAGTTAAACAAGGACGATGGATGGAAGGATAGGACAATACACAAACAATAGACAGTCATCGTAGTAGTCACTATTATTATCGTCTAAAGACCACGTTGCCGTTTCTTCAACAGCACTACCACCACCTGTTGTATAATATAAGGTACAATTGAGGACACTTGATTTAGATAACACATTTCAAACAGACTCCTCCATAATTATCAAGTATAGAATTTAACCAGTCTCCTCGACACCCACAACGACGTGTATGCAAGAACGTCCTTAGTGTTGACGATGGTGTGGTACCGGTAGGATGGCCATGTTGTTTGTCCATAGAGTCATCGTACCGGTACTAATACTACTTGATGGTATTGTCTAGGTACGATGACTTTCTAAACACACAACAGGGCCATCGTGTCTGTACCACACCATCGTCAACACTACCAGGATTGTTCTTACATACCGCCCAAAGTCTCATCTTACTTATGCTCAATGAGGGGCCCTACACATGTCTTAGATGAGCCTGTTTCTCACACACACACACACACCAGTGGGTACATGACGAACTGTATACACACACACACACATTAGAGAATAGATGGCGAACTGTGCACACACTCACACACACACAAACCAGTGGGTACATGACGAACTGTATACACACACACACACACACACACACACACACACACACACCAGAGAATAGATAACGAACTGTACACACACACACACACACACACCAGAGAATAGATAACGAACTGTACACACACACACACACACACATATCAGAGGGTATAATGTCGTTCCAATCACAGACAGGGAATAATTTAATTTTCTTGGCTGAAGGAAGGAATGAATGAACTTTTATGCACTGAAATACTACATTATCTTATCGAGTTACTACAGTGTACGGTGTTGTAATATTTTATCTGGTTACGTAACTAAGAGAGTAATACATGCAGTTAAAGAAATAATTATCTTTAAAGTATTGTAATGAATGGTCTAGGTTCCAAAGTGACTGAGATTGCAAAACAACAAACCTATTATAATGTAGTCTTGCTGTTACATAGACGTACAGTATATTTTCTATATATATATATGTTGTGAACCCTTGAAGTCTGGGGTGAGAGTACGAATGTTGGTGGACACTGTTGGTTTTCTTGTCTTCTCTTGTACTATTGGCCACAAGAATTCGTACACACGCTCTTAGTTTCGAGGGCTTACAACAAACAGAAAATGAAAGACTATGGCACTGCAATACAACATCATTAATCTTCTTCTTCTTCTTCTTCTTTAATAGGTTTGTTGTTTTGCTAATCACTGAGTCACTTGGTACACCATTCATTGCGGTACTTCCATAATTACAGCCTCTCAATATAGACTAAGAATTCGTGTGGGCAACCGTACAATTGCAGACATGAAACACACCTACAGCGCCACTCATAGAGCATAAGGGTAAGATGAGACTGTGTGTGTGTTTACGCGACGAGTCCTATTTAATACTCGTCTTGTTTATGTGTCCGTAAAAGTTTCGGACCTGAGTTGTACAGTCGGCGGCAAAAGTCCTGTCGCCTCACTTGCTTCACCGAGGCACGCGATGTTCATAGACTCGAGATTATTAGGTGTAGAAAACGTGTGTATTTCTCGAGTCCATGAACACTGTCTGTCTTGGTGAAGCAGGTGAGGCGACACGACTTATGCCGCCGACTGTACAAGAAGCCTGAGTGTCAAGTGTGTAGAGTAGGCCTACTACATGTACAAAACATACCAACTGGTTTGTAAGGGAGAAATAAAGTGCATGTTATATAATTATACGAAATTGTTCTTACTAACATGGTATGAATTGTTATATAGATCTATAAACGTAATTTTTGTGACTGTCTGTGTCTCTCTGCCTGTCTCTATTTCTCTGCCAGTCTCTTAATCTGTCTGTCTGCCCGCCTCTCTCTCTCTCTCTCTCCTCCCGTGACCTACATTATAAGAGCAACAAGTCGCCTTCTCACAATGACTGGCAGTATGATGAACTGTGTTGTGTACTTGTTATGCAATTATTTAAGCGTAGTCAGAAAATTGGAGATATACGAGTCCTTCAAACTTTGCCATGAAACACCATCTATATAGAAAGAACCTGTTTCGTGGCATAGTAAGGAGGAATCAGAAGCAATCAATTCTCAAACACGATCACAGGGTCCTTAAGGGAAAAGCTGCTCAGTGTTGGTAAATTTGGAGCACCTGATTCCTCCAAACTATTCCAAGCAACAGGCCACCATTATTTTTGCTAATTTTGTCCTGTTTCCAGGCTTATTTTGTTGTGTATGTGAGTACCGGCTTATATATGTAAGTATTTTACATGTACACAGATAAGAGAGATACATACAGAGAAGCGAGATACAGAACAAATAATAATTTTGGCTACCATGAAACAAATGACTTACCAAGCAACATAAAATAGTAGGTTTTCTGTCATACGTTGGAGAAATCAGTCGAGCTCTACTTTACAGACAAGAATCTCTCCTTAATCTCCGACTTATCAAAGCCATGAAAGAAAAAAAAATGAAGCCAGAAAAATAACTACTAGTAGGAGAATTGATATGGCCCTGACTCAGCATCATGGGTCGGGCCACTACTCCTAGAGGAAGTAACAAATGAGCATTAATTAATAGAGTTACGTTACCACTACCACCCAAACAACAAACCCTTCACGTTACCATTATTGTTGTACATCTGGTCCAGTTTCCAAAAAAAAAGTGTATTATTATCCCCTTGACTACATATATGTTTCGTTGACACCCTCGATACATTTAAATACACACACACACATACATACATAATGTACTGTATTTTCTGCTGTACACCAATTCATTTGCATATGAAATAAATCCCTGCATGGTAGTTTATAAATTAAATCTTGATAGAACTTTAACCGTAGTAATATCCACAACTATTTGTATGGACTATAAGCATGTATAACAGAAGGAAATATACATATCCTTCTGTAATACATACTTATAATCCCTACAAGCAACTATGGACATTAATTAATATACCTGTATTTAATGTTGTATCAATAGTTGTCGCAATACCTTTTTTTGGCAACTGTACAGTGTTGGTAAATCTGGAGCAATCGATTCCCACAAATTATTCCAATCCACAATAGGCAAACATTATTTTTGTTAACCCTCTGGTCATTTTTGTGGCATACTTTGGAGGAATCACTCCAATGTACAGTCGCGAACCAAAGTTCCGCACCCCCCTTGGCTGACAGGAAGGTGAAGACGGTGTTAAATATATGCTGAACGATCGGACAAACAGATTGATTTTTTGATTGATGGATATTAGGCGCCGCAACATCAAGATCCTATAGCGCCAGAAAAAGGTGATAGAGAGGTGTGACAGCAAGAAGGAAGGAAATAAAAAGAAAAGAGGGACAGTTGATGAACTGAAAGATGGGAACCATTTAGTCTGGTCTCTTACTAGCGACCTTCCTAGCATGGGAAACCCTCTCTCCCTGAACTCGGGGCAGAGCAGGGGCCAGAGACCCCTCTAGTCTAGCTAAACAAAACTTAATTTGTGATGCTTTGTTGGATCCCATGTGTACACCCACGAACCAAAGTTTCGGACCCCCCTTGACTGGCAGCAAGACGAAGTCAGAGTTGAAGATAGGCCAGACGATCGGACAAGTTAATGTATCAGAGGTTGTTAACGGGACTGTTGGTGAAGTTCATATTCCACGAGCTTTAAGTTTCACAAACATAGAGTTGAGCACAAGGTTATGGGATTATTTTCACATAAGATACAGAGTGCATCTGTATTTCATTGGCATAGAATTGATAGTATTACGCATATTATAGTATGAAGAATAGTAAAAGTAGAGGCTGTTAAAAATACTCTCGTATTTTTTTTAATTTTTAATAACAGCAATTCCTTGTTTTAACTATCTTAATGCCTGCTATATGTTTGCTATACCTATACCAAATTTTATTAATACAAAATAATGAAATATTGTTTTTTACCATTCTAATTGCAAACATTCAGTGTTTACACATCAATATCTTGTCCATCCCCCTTCTGCTTCAATGACCCCCTGCAGTTGAGCTGGTCAAGGAGTCTACCAGCTTGCTGCAAATGTCTGGGCGACAACGCACACCTTCCCATACTTCTCTGGCCTTTGCTTCTACACTTTCCTTGGTCACCTCTGGCACTTCCCATTCTTGGACCATGAATCCCACAGATTTTCAATGGGATTGCAGTCACATCCCTTTGGAGGCCAATGTACTAATTGAATTTCTGGGTGCTGTGCGAACCACTGAGTGACTGCTCGCTTGGTATGGATGGGAGAACGATCCTGCACCAGTGAGATGATGTGTGGCTCTGGCAGAGCGTATGCCCGGATAGACGGCAGAAGAGAGGTTTCCAAGATGTTTATGTATTCCTCGCTATTAAGGTTACCATCAATTCTTACTAATTCTCCTGGACGTCCCCACCACATCCAGCCATGAAATAACACTGTGACTCGACCACTTCTTCCTCTTTCGTGTATGTGTCTGGCCTCATACCTAGTATTCCTTGGTCTCCAACAATGCCGGCCGTTCTGTGTCACAGAGGTGAAGCATTTTTCGTCAGTGAAAATTACTAATCTCCAAAAGTGAAGCCCATGATTAATGTATTGTTGAGCAAATCTTAGTCTTTCTCTCTTGTTTGCTTCTGTCAACACTTCCTTTATGGCTGGCACATGGCAGTTCAGTCCCGCCTCATGCATCCGGTGTCTCGTCGTTATCGGGTGACAGTGGAGGCCCAAGTCCCGTGTTAGAAATACTGCTGATGATTTGGGTGCCTGGTCGACAGTAGCGAGAATGCGCTAACAGTCTTCTTGTGAAGTGACTCGAGGACGGACGGATTTCGATCTTATTTGCACATGCCCCTCACCTGCAGGGATTGAAACATTATTTGATTGTATTATGTGTAATAAAAAAATTTATGACCGTTACAATGGAAATAGTTTACCTACTTTTGAAAAGCTAACCGTAACGGGAAAAAAATGAATGTGCTAGTTTGGGTTACTTAACATGCAAAGATGATGATGGGCAACTGGCATTTTCACATTGTCTGAGACTGCCTGCTATGGATATGTGAAACAAGGACTCAAGTGACTCTGCGGTGTGGTCACCAAGCGGCCCTTTTGACATATCAGAAGAGGCTGGATGGAGCCATTGTAGATACCTATCAGGATGCAACACAGCACCTTATTCTATTAAACACATTATGGTAGACTGCAATACACACAACCACATTCGCCAACAACACAACATACACTCTCTGAGGGCACTGTGGGAGAGCCCGGTTCAGGCCATGGCCTTCCTCAGGAGCTCGGAGCTGTTTGGCCAGACAGCTTGAGGAACTTCAACAACAACAACAGTGAGGTTTTGACTGGCGACAGCTTGCCGACACTTGTAGAACCTACACCAAATGAAGAGCATTCATACCACAGCTCTGTAGCCTCCAGTTGCCCTTCCTCTAGGTCAGCTAGAGGTGTGACAGAACATCTGGAAACTACGTTAGCTCCAGATATGCTAGTTCTACTGAAAAAGCTTAAGTACCTGTTCTGTACTAACCTTTTACTGTCGTAATCTTCATCAATATCATGTTCCACCTTCACTATCACATCCTCATCAGTGCAATCTTCAATTTTGACTTTCATCCTCTCTTCTTCCAACTTTTCATAGTCGCTGCAGTGTTTCGTCACTTCAATAAGCTCATAGGGACCACTATCCATCCTATAATAAAATGTTTATGTATTAGTGGGGAGGACATAATAATCATATCTTGATCTTATAACCATAATTTTACTACCAACTTGGCATATACATTCCAGCACCTATTGAGCTAATACGTAAATAGGCTATAGTTACTGACCCTTGGATGAACTTTTCCCTAGACATATTAGTGGAGTAAAGTAAGAGCAACAGATGGTCAATAAGATATATTTGTTCATTTTAAATAAATAATCTATCTATCTATCTATAGCTCCAACGCCTCGCTCCCTCCGGGAATTTCCACCAAGAGGGAGGCCACGGCAGAAGAGTCTCCAATTTTCCCTGTTCCAGCACTCCCTCCTCACTTGCTCCATCCCCCCTTACCCCCTCATACTTCTCTCTCTCACATACACTTCCACTCTGTTCTGCCATCTAACCGGATGTCTACCTCTCCCACCAGGTCCCACAACTTCACTATCGTACACCTTCTTTACAAACTCCTCACCTTGCATTCTCTCTACATATCCAAACCATCTCAGTATATTACGCTTCACTCTCTCATCATTTTTTAATGATTAGTGTGGCTTTAGTTGTGTTATATTTTGTGACAGAGTTATTAATGTCCAAGTAATATGGCTGATATATAGACCAATCTAGAATTACTTGTGGTATTATAATGTAGTGATATTTATATGGTTTGTTTGGCAATATAAAGTTGACTGAGAAGATAAAACTTAGTATAATACAAACATTGCTCCATAACAATTAGTTCCTACTGAAAAAGCTTAAGTACCTGTTCTGTACTAACCTTTTACTGTCGTAATCTTCATCAATATCATGTTCCACCTTCACTATCACATCCTCATCAGTGCAATCTTCAATTTTGACTTTCATCCTCTCTTCTTCCAACTTTTCATAGTCGCTGCAGTGTTTCGTCACTTCAATAAGCTCATAGGGACCACTATCCATCCTATAATAAAATGTTTATGTATTAGTGGGGAGGACATAATAATCATATCTTGATCTTATAACCATAATTTTACTACCAACTTGGCATATACATTCCAGCACCTATTGAGCTAATACGTAAATAGGCTATAGTTACTGACTCTTGGATGAACTTTTCCCTAGACATATTAGTGGAGTAAAGTAAGAGCAACAGATGGTCAATAAGATATATTTGTTCATTTTAAATAAAATAATCTATCTATCTATCTATAGCTCCAATGCCTCGCTCCCTCCGGGAATTTCCACCAAGAGGGAGGCCACGGCAGAAGAGTCTCCAATTTTCCCTGTTCCAGCACTCCCTCCTCACTTGCTCCATCCCCCCTTCTCTCTCTCACATACACTTCCACTCTGTTCTGCCATCTAACCGGATGTCTACCTCTCCCACCAGGTCCCACAACTTCACTATCGTACACCTTCTTTACAAACTCCTCACCTTGCATTCTCTCTACATATCCAAACCATCTCAGTATATTACGCTTCACTCTCTCATCATTTTTTAATGATTAGTGTGGCTTTAGTTGTGTTATATTTTGTGACAGAGTTATTAATGTCCAAGTAATATGGCTGATATATAGACCAATCTAGAATTACTTGTGGTATTATAATGTAGTGATATTTATATGGTTTGTTTGGCAATATAAAGTTGACTGAGAAGATAAAACTTAGTATAATACAAACATTGCTCCATAACAATTAGTTCCTACTGAAAAAGCTTAAGTACCTGTTCTGTACTAACCTTTTACTGTCGTAATCTTCATCAATATCATGTTCCACCTTCACTATCACATCCTCATCAGTGCAATCTTCAATTTTGACTTTCATCCTCTCTTCTTCCAACTTTTCATAGTCGCTGCAGTGTTTCGTCACTTCAATAAGCTCATAGGGACCACTATCCATCCTATAATAAAATGTTTATGTATTAGTGGGGAGGACATAATAATCATATCTTGATCTTATAACCATAATTTTACTACCAACTTGGCATATACATTCCAGCACCTATTGAGCTAATACGTAAATAGGCTATAGTTACTGACTCTTGGATGAACTTTTCCCTAGACATATTAGTGGAGTAAAGTAAGAGCAACAGATGGTCAATAAGATATATTTGTTCATTTTAAATAAAATAATCTATCTATCTATCTATAGCTCCAATGCCTCGCTCCCTCCGGGAATTTCCACCAAGAGGGAGGCCACGGCAGAAGAGTCTCCAATTTTCCCTGTTCCAGCACTCCCTCCTCACTTGCTCCATCCCCCCTTCTCTCTCTCACATACACTTCCACTCTGTTCTGCCATCTAACCGGATGTCTACCTCTCCCACCAGGTCCCACAACTTCACTATCGTACACCTTCTTTACAAACTCCTCACCTTGCATTCTCTCTACATATCCAAACCATCTCAGTATATTACGCTTCACTCTCTCATCATTTTTTAATGATTAGTGTGGCTTTAGTTGTGTTATATTTTGTGACAGAGTTATTAATGTCCAAGTAATATGGCTGATATATAGACCAATCTAGAATTACTTGTGGTATTATAATGTAGTGATATTTATATGGTTTGTTTGGCAATATAAAGTTGACTGAGAAGATAAAACTTAGTATAATACAAACATTGCTCCATAACAATTAGTTCCTACTGAAAAAGCTTAAGTACCTGTTCTGTACTAACCTTTTACTGTCGTAATCTTCATCAATATCATGTTCCACCTTCACTATCACATCCTCATCAGTGCAATCTTCAATTTTGACTTTCATCCTCTCTTCTTCCAACTTTTCATAGTCGCTGCAGTGTTTCGTCACTTCAATAAGCTCATAGGGACCACTATCCATCCTATAATAAAATGTTTATGTATTAGTGGGGAGGACATAATAATCATATCTTGATCTTATAACCATAATTTTACTACCAACTTGGCATATACATTCCAGCACCTATTGAGCTAATACGTAAATAGGCTATAGTTACTGACTCTTGGATGAACTTTTCCCTAGACATATTAGTGGAGTAAAGTAAGAGCAACAGATGGTCAATAAGATATATTTGTTCATTTTAAATAAAATAATCTATCTATCTATCTATAGCTCCAATGCCTCGCTCCCTCCGGGAATTTCCACCAAGAGGGAGGCCACGGCAGAAGAGTCTCCAATTTTCCCTGTTCCAGCACTCCCTCCTCACTTGCTCCATCCCCCCTTCTCTCTCTCACATACACTTCCACTCTGTTCTGCCATCTAACCGGATGTCTACCTCTCCCACCAGGTCCCACAACTTCACTATCGTACACCTTCTTTACAAACTCCTCACCTTGCATTCTCTCTACATATCCAAACCATCTCAGTATATTACGCTTCACTCTCTCATCATTTTTTAATGATTAGTGTGGCTTTAGTTGTGTTATATTTTGTGACAGAGTTATTAATGTCCAAGTAATATGGCTGATATATAGACCAATCTAGAATTACTTGTGGTATTATAATGTAGTGATATTTATATGGTTTGTTTGGCAATATAAAGTTGACTGAGAAGATAAAACTTAGTATAATACAAACATTGCTCCATAACAATTAGTTCCTACTGAAAAAGCTTAAGTACCTGTTCTGTACTAACCTTTTACTGTCGTAATCTTCATCAATATCATGTTCCACCTTCACTATCACATCCTCATCAGTGCAATCTTCAATTTTGACTTTCATCCTCTCTTCTTCCAACTTTTCATAGTCGCTGCAGTGTTTCGTCACTTCAATAAGCTCATAGGGACCACTATCCATCCTATAATAAAATGTTTATGTATTAGTGGGGAGGACATAATAATCATATCTTGATCTTATAACCATAATTTTACTACCAACTTGGCATATACATTCCAGCACCTATTGAGCTAATACGTAAATAGGCTATAGTTACTGACTCTTGGATGAACTTTTCCCTAGACATATTAGTGGAGTAAAGTAAGAGCAACAGATGGTCAATAAGATATATTTGTTCATTTTAAATAAAATAATCTATCTATCTATCTATAGCTCCAATGCCTCGCTCCCTCCGGGAATTTCCACCAAGAGGGAGGCCACGGCAGAAGAGTCTCCAATTTTCCCTGTTCCAGCACTCCCTCCTCACTTGCTCCATCCCCCCTTCTCTCTCTCACATACACTTCCACTCTGTTCTGCCATCTAACCGGATGTCTACCTCTCCCACCAGGTCCCACAACTTCACTATCGTACACCTTCTTTACAAACTCCTCACCTTGCATTCTCTCTACATATCCAAACCATCTCAGTATATTACGCTTCACTCTCTCATCATTTTTTAATGATTAGTGTGGCTTTAGTTGTGTTATATTTTGTGACAGAGTTATTAATGTCCAAGTAATATGGCTGATATATAGACCAATCTAGAATTACTTGTGGTATTATAATGTAGTGATATTTATATGGTTTGTTTGGCAATATAAAGTTGACTGAGAAGATAAAACTTAGTATAATACAAACATTGCTCCATAACAATTAGTTCCTACTGAAAAAGCTTAAGTACCTGTTCTGTACTAACCTTTTACTGTCGTAATCTTCATCAATATCATGTTCCACCTTCACTATCACATCCTCATCAGTGCAATCTTCAATTTTGACTTTCATCCTCTCTTCTTCCAACTTTTCATAGTCGCTGCAGTGTTTCGTCACTTCAATAAGCTCATAGGGACCACTATCCATCCTATAATAAAATGTTTATGTATTAGTGGGGAGGACATAATAATCATATCTTGATCTTATAACCATAATTTTACTACCAACTTGGCATATACATTCCAGCACCTATTGAGCTAATACGTAAATAGGCTATAGTTACTGACTCTTGGATGAACTTTTCCCTAGACATATTAGTGGAGTAAAGTAAGAGCAACAGATGGTCAATAAGATATATTTGTTCATTTTAAATAAAATAATCTATCTATCTATCTATAGCTCCAATGCCTCGCTCCCTCCGGGAATTTCCACCAAGAGGGAGGCCACGGCAGAAGAGTCTCCAATTTTCCCTGTTCCAGCACTCCCTCCTCACTTGCTCCATCCCCCCTTCTCTCTCTCACATACACTTCCACTCTGTTCTGCCATCTAACCGGATGTCTACCTCTCCCACCAGGTCCCACAACTTCACTATCGTACACCTTCTTTACAAACTCCTCACCTTGCATTCTCTCTACATATCCAAACCATCTCAGTATATTACGCTTCACTCTCTCATCATTTTTTAATGATTAGTGTGGCTTTAGTTGTGTTATATTTTGTGACAGAGTTATTAATGTCCAAGTAATATGGCTGATATATAGACCAATCTAGAATTACTTGTGGTATTATAATGTAGTGATATTTATATGGTTTGTTTGGCAATATAAAGTTGACTGAGAAGATAAAACTTAGTATAATACAAACATTGCTCCATAACAATTAGTTCCTACTGAAAAAGCTTAAGTACCTGTTCTGTACTAACCTTTTACTGTCGTAATCTTCATCAATATCATGTTCCACCTTCACTATCACATCCTCATCAGTGCAATCTTCAATTTTGACTTTCATCCTCTCTTCTTCCAACTTTTCATAGTCGCTGCAGTGTTTCGTCACTTCAATAAGCTCATAGGGACCACTATCCATCCTATAATAAAATGTTTATGTATTAGTGGGGAGGACATAATAATCATATCTTGATCTTATAACCATAATTTTACTACCAACTTGGCATATACATTCCAGCACCTATTGAGCTAATACGTAAATAGGCTATAGTTACTGACTCTTGGATGAACTTTTCCCTAGACATATTAGTGGAGTAAAGTAAGAGCAACAGATGGTCAATAAGATATATTTGTTCATTTTAAATAAAATAATCTATCTATCTATCTATAGCTCCAATGCCTCGCTCCCTCCGGGAATTTCCACCAAGAGGGAGGCCACGGCAGAAGAGTCTCCAATTTTCCCTGTTCCAGCACTCCCTCCTCACTTGCTCCATCCCCCCTTCTCTCTCTCACATACACTTCCACTCTGTTCTGCCATCTAACCAGATGTCTACCTCTCCCACCAGGTCCCACAACTTCACTATCGTACACCTTCTTTACAAACTCCTCACCTTGCATTCTCTCTACATATCCAAACCATCTCAGTATATTACGCTTCACTCTCTCAACCACTCCACACTCAATACCAATTGCCTTCTCACTCATACCACATCTCTCATACACACTCTCATTACTTTTTCCATCCCACCTAGTAAGTCCACATGCTCCTCTCAAGTAACTCATTTCCACAGCACCTATTCTCGACTGATGAGCCCTACTCCATGTCCATGTTTCCGACGCATATGTCAGTGTTGGCAGGATTATATTATTTCTCAGTCCCTTTTTCACTTCCATACTCACACTTCTACCCTTCATAATCCTCCTCAATGCACCTATGGCTTGTCTACCCCTCACTTGATGAAAAGGAGAAATAGGGTGGGTGATATCCTAGTACAGAACCCTGAGGAACACCACGATTGATAGACTTAGAGGACGAACAGTGACCATCTACAAAAGCAGCTATAAACTGGCTAAAAAAGTAATCATATATAAGTTACAGAGCAGCCATTGTTCTTTAATGTTAAAGAATAGGGGAGAGTCATTTACAAGATTAAATTGAGTTGAAAGATAAAGGAAATATGTTTTGGAAACAATGAAGACCACAATATTTGCATATATACATACCATAAAAATTTACATGAAACTCTACTTTAAATAAACAGCATAATATTATATAGATACAGGTGTGTTAAAGTCAGGGTACTGGTACATACACTTCCTTTGCAGATTCAGGCAGCTGATGAAAAGAACTGTGTTCTGATTTTTTTCTTTTCTTAGAAACTACTGATGGGTAGACCTCAACACTGCACTTAGAGGTTGATGGACCAACATTTCTGTTTGGATTCTTCTTAAGTGACTTTGTCCCTAAGTGATAGAAAAAAACACAAATACCATTATATGTACTTTCTGTACTGTCCACAAAACTTCAATCATGTATGCCCTATTCAAATCTAGTACAATATATATATATATATATATATATATATATATATATATATATATATATATATATTAAACAGTGTGGAATAATTTTTGATGCATTACCAGATGAAATTACATCCGATGGAATGGCTGTAATTGAGGTTAAGTGCCCAGTAAGTGAAAAGAATTTTAGAAAATATATTAAGAAAGATGGAACTCGTGCATATATTTCACCTTTAAAACATGATATATTTGTAGGAAAAAAGATTGGAGATCATCAATACCAGTAATTTATTGGGCCATATTTGGCCCAATCGCAATACAGTACTGTATTTCCTTTCAATCCTTGATTCTTTCAATCCTTTTGTACAGCACTATAGCATAGATGATTAAAATAAAGTTGATACAAATAACATGTTTAAACAGGCACATAACATACTACTTTGTGGTAGAATAAGAAACTATCACATTCAATAAACTCACCAGAAATGTTTTCTTGGTCTTGAAGTATTTCTTGTATTTTTATTTTTCTTGGTAAAACTGTATGGTTCTCAGTCAATAGCGGGAACTTTCCCCGACATTCAAACTTGTGTGGGACAACACCTTCTTTGAGGAGTACTTTCCCACCCATCATCTTCCCATACAGGTAGTTGGCAACATCATTTTGTAGCTGAAAAGAAAATATATATATCATATATAACTTACATATACATTTTCAAAATTATTCAGTAAGAGTAACAACACCGGAAATCATTGTTTGTACAGTATAACATTAAAATCCACACAAAAAATAAATCCAATCTAAGGTCTATAAGTGCAAAGAAAGAATAGCCTATATTGTATATGATCCAAAATTTTGCCGTCTTCAAAGTTTTCAAGGTACAGTTGGCACAGTACAAGGTGCTTGACTATTACCAAAATACCTAGTTAGGTTGGTTAATATTGAAAGAATTTACGTTATTGTGTATATTTTTTCTACCTTCATTGCACACTTATTTAGACAATTCTAAGACTATTTTTTTCTATGGCATTTTGAAATTAGCCTGACCTTACCTAACCTAGACCGCACGCACCAAACTACCGGGACCTAACCCGGGCAAACTACCAGAAAATAACCATGGTAAAGTACAGGAAATGACCAGGGCAAAATACTGGGACCTAGCTGGATCTAGCAATACTGCTACAAAACTGTAATTCTTTCAATAAATACCGTTAGGCTCTCTTTGGCAGACAATCTTCTCAATATTCACCCTTTACTTTAGTACAGGTATATTGGTAAATATTATATGAATTACCATTATTGGATATGTTTTTTCTACCTTCAGTAATTCTGTCAATAAATACCGGTATATTTATATGATGGTCATATTTGATGGAGTTATCCTCACAGTCCGTCTCATCCCACCCCATACCTAAACAACCAGGCATACCATTCCAACAACCTATAAAGCTTATTTACAGACTTATAATCCATGCACAAAATAAAAATATATAAATGCTTACGTCAAAATGATCTTCACAGCAGTAACATGCATGTAATACGTTTATTAGGAAGTCACGCCTAGCAGCCAGCCACCACTGTTTACTTTTGTTCATGTCTCTTGGCACTGATAAAAACTTCATGCACACCTTAACCTAACCTGTATGTACAGTACCTCTTATTTCCAACACTAGCACTTTCTCACCAATACTCTAAGGAATAAAATGCTCCCTCAGTCTCACCAACACAACTTGCAGACCACAGTCCCTTGTAGAAGCTTTTTCAATTAATCCCAGGTCCCCAGAATGTCGGTTGCTGTCCTCTCCTGGATTCCCCACTGGCATGTCCATCACTCCATCCATTGGAGACACTGCATCTCCAGCTGTTCAAAAATAAGTCAACACATTAGTCAAGGTTATGACTGACAAAAAAGTACTGTAACATGATCTGAGCAATTCATTAATATACAGATGATTGCAGGAATATTTTTCAAACATTTCAATACAGTAGGATTACTTTTGCTTGTTTTACCAATATTCTCTATCAAGCCATGTCAAGATGGTCATTGTTTATCCATAATATTATTGCATGAATATCAGTTAAATACACCAATAAAAAAAATTGTTTATGCGGCTGTACTATAATAACACACTGTAAAGCAATATTCCTTTGTTAGACTGATTACACTTTACATGGATACTGTATAGCTACGGTACTGAAATATTAACAAACTTACGTATGGGAATTTGATATTTTTTATCTGTCAGTATTTCTTGCAGAAACCTTTTTCTTTTCAGTGCTGCTCTATTATGACTGACTGATTTATTCCTCCCTTGACATTCAAACTTGTGGGGTAAGACACCTGCCTTCAGCTTGATGTTGCCTCCCATCATAGAGTATTTCAGGTAGTTCTCCATGTCCTCCTCTAGCTGAAAATCAATTATAAAAATCTGATACAAAACATATATATATGCAGTTGTTCACATTATTACACCAGAAAACATCACACAAAGAATGAATAAATATGGTACTTTTACTCTGCCATAGTATAGTATACTTTGAACTCATAAATGAACTATAAAGAAACTGCATTAAGAGATGCAAAGTTTTTGCTCCAAATTAAATGAAAATGGTAAGTGTTGTAGGTAGATCAATAGAAAAATCATGCAGAAAGCATAATAAAACATACTATATAATTTTTTTTCTCCCATCATTGGTACTAATAATGATAGTTACAGACCAATTTTATGACCAAGATTATGATGCAAAAGTATTTTTATATAGTTGTCAGAATATACAGGAAATACACAAGGTACCGTATGCAATATTATATTTACACTTGAAGGGCAGATTCAGTAAATCCTGAAGATTGTGGGAAATAAGCTTGTTTATCCCTATCCATGGCTAAATGTCACATCACCCCATTATAGTTATTATTCCTTAGGAGCCCAATCATATAAAATGACTTTGAAATACAGTTAAACCTCGTTATAACGGACTAATAGGGGAAGATTGTGTCCGTAATTGCTGTTTGACCCGTTATAGCGACGAATTTTTACGAGGGGCACGAAAAAAAAAAAGTGTATGTACAAAAATTACCACAAAATATAGATACAGTTGACTCTCGAATAACGCAATTTTGAGTCATGAGTGAAATGAGTTGGTGACATCCGTGGTGGTGGAGGTGGAAGTGTGTGATATCGTTTGTTTACTTTTATCAACCACACACTCTGGTGTTTCCTTCTCCTTTCTCTGTTCGAGAAAAACCTTCCTTCTTGATATGGAAGGATATGACCTTCCGTTTTGTAGATGCACCACCTGACATGAAGCTGGTGGTTAACTCGTAAATTACTAAAAACGAGCAGCAATACTCACATTGAAATGATCTTGACAACAGTAAAGACTGCATGTCCGTATTGGAAACTTCCTATGGGCAGCCATCCACCACTGACTACGTTTCTTCTTGTCACTTGGCACACACAGGAATATTTTTCCTGGTGTGCTCTTGTCTGTGCTCGTACATATTGGTACGAAACACCAACGATTCTTTTTCTGCCTAGTAGACATTCTTGGAGCTCAAAAACAACACAGAAATGCACGTCAGCACAGCAGCAGGAAGATGTAAACAAACATTGAAGGTGTGAGTTGTGACGTCACGACTCACGACCAATCAGACGCCGTTTCTTGGTCACGTGATTTTTCGGCTACTTTATTTCGTATTTTTTCATGTACAGTATGTGAGTATTTTTTTCATATAAAATGGTTGCCAGAGTCATTTTTGGCGTATTTTTTACCTAAAGAAGTACCCTACTTTAAATTTTCTTTGACTAGCAACTTGTCTATTGCTATAGGCTACTGTACTAATGTGACTATTTTATGTATCAGTGAAATATAACTGTATTAATGAATAATACT
This sequence comes from Petrolisthes manimaculis, assembly GCA_034508575.1. Taxonomy (NCBI): domain Eukaryota; kingdom Metazoa; phylum Arthropoda; class Malacostraca; order Decapoda; family Porcellanidae; genus Petrolisthes; species Petrolisthes manimaculis. The sequence goes on from JAWZYT010001696.1 coordinate 126,574, forward strand.
TCATTATTATAATGTCATTCATAATAATTTATTAATTTCTGCAAATATTTACAATATTTCTAACATATAGTTTGTAATCAATATTTTGTGGAGGAGTAATAGTAATGAAAACAGATCAGTATTTAAGGACAATTTTATTCAGATATGAATCTAAACTTATATACAGTGTATTACTATCTCACTTATAGTTTGAAATCTATATTTTTCAGAGTAGGGATAATGGAACAATAAATAATAAAATAGCCGGTGTCCGTGACTGAGATTAAAATAGCAGTTAGCTTATCTGAAAACATTTCAAATTTCAAATATGAGATCTTTTGAAAGTTTGAAAAGGTTACAATTTTTAAAATACATTGTTGTCAGTTTACCAGTAGCCTAACAGATGAGTTCTAGATTATATATGGAGTTATGGACCCGTATAATTATAATTACATATTGGCGTTTGGGAATATTGTAGTGGTACACGTTGATAAATATAGAAAATGGACGATTAAACAAGATATATTATAATTGAAAATGTTATTCAGAGGGTGACTAATAAATATTTGCAGATTTACCATACCAACAACAACAACACACACACACATACAAACTCTTTCACACATATAAATTCACCCCATCACCCCATATATATTTCACCCCACACACAGAACAACAACAACAACAACAACACACACACACACACACACACACCTCATCCCTTTCATGCTAGGAGTGATAGAATGAAGGATTGGGTGAGGAGTAGGATGATAGGATAAGTGATTAATTAAATGATAGGAGTGAGTAAACAATCTTCACTATTTTCATAATCATCACTATATCATCACCTTCCCTTACCCCTCCTTCCTTTCCTTCCAATTGTATTCCTGATTGTAAATGCACAAATAATAATAATAATAATAATAATAATAATAATAATAATAATAATGTGCGTTACGGATTGTGTTTGTGTGAATTAGAGTGAGAGATAGAGAGACTTAAAGTGAGACAATATTTTTTTCCAAGCTTATATAAAAGGAGCTTGTTTCCTGATAACATACTTTGGAGGAATCAGAAGCCTCCAATTTTCTGGATACATCACACACAAGGTCCTTCATCTACTCTATAATGGTAAATCTGGAGCAAATTATTCCTCCAAACTATTCGAAGCAACAGAACACCTTTATATTTCTGCATCTGATCCTGTTCCCTGGCATACTTTGGAGGACTCAAGGCACTCCAATGTAACAAAAGTGAATTAATTACCACATTAATCTACTCTCTCTATCGCACACACATTCTCTCTCTCTCTCTCTCTCTCTCTCTCTCTCTCTCTCTCTCTCTCTCTCTCTCTCTCTCTCTCTATATATATATATATATATATATATATATATATATATATATATATATATATATATATGTGTGTGTGTGTGTGTGTGTGTGTGTGTGTGTGTGTGTTTCGGGGCAATATTTGAGGGCATCATTAATCTCCAATATTCTGACCTTATCTCATAAAACAAATATCAAATGTATATAAAATTATCAACAATATCAAATTTTATTATATTCATCTGGTACTATTGTTTGTTTCCTGACACACATACATACATTGAAGGAATTAATTAAGTCACTTTAATCTACCATAGGTGTACTAATTACCACCTTTATTAATTAAGGTAGACAGGTAATAGTGAGATAATTTTGTCGTATATATTTGTTACTTAATGATAAAAAAAAGTATATTAAATATTCACCATCAGAGTACCATTAATTAATTTTGATCTAATATATTTATGCATTTGTCCTAATTATATTATGTTGTGTTATGTTTATTATTTCTTTATTGAAATTATTAGACCGTGATAAATGACCAGTGTTGTACTGTGTTTATTACTGTTACATTACAATTAAGTTATAAGTAAATAGTTCATTAACACAACGGGGTAATTATCAATGCATTACGGTAATTTGAATATTTACATTACTCATAATCTAACCTTATAATTTTTTTAAAAAGTTAATAATACTAACATACAGTGAGAGCGGTGGATACTAACTTGTGTTTCTCGTTTTGTGAGAATAATACAAAATGATATGCTAATTCCTGAATGCCTCCACGCCTTCACAAAGTCAATAATATATATATACAATAATATGTTAGTTTCTCTTGGTGTTGAACATGGGGTTATTGTACTCATTGTTTTCCTATACGTGGTGTTGGTTGTCATGTTTTATGTGTCACCATCCCACACTTCTTTATAAACACACACACACACACACACATAATCTCTCTCTCTCTCTCTCTCTCTCTCTCTCTCTCTCTCTCTCTCTCTCTCTCTCTCTCTCTCTCTGATACTCGTAGACTGTCAGTGTTCAAGTGTGAATCTATGTGTGTGTATGTGTATGATAATAAACTATAAGGAGTATTCATTCTTTACTGAAACTGAAGCAGGTGTATATAAATGTATATGTAGGTATGGAAGTTGTGTGTCAGCATGAGTTTAATTAGGTACCTATACAATTAATTAAGCTATCAAAAAATGTATCAATAACACTCCTATATCAATACTTTTCATTAGACTATTTTAATAAAGGAAGCTGCATGGGCTGATCGTGTAACACAGACAATAATTATTATAATCAGGCAAGCAGTCAACATATGGACCAAAAATCAAACATGTATTATATATATAGGGGATTTTGAAGAAGGAACATACTCACAGTACCCATAGAAGAGGTGTAGTTGTATATGTATATACTGTATATCCACCTAGTCAGAAGGAGAAGTACTGAAGAATGAAGACTTGTTGACATTATGCCACCTTGTATGTGAATAACCCAGATGAAGTACAGTACATGCACGGTATAATATATATATAGTATGCCAACCAAGAAAGTCATTATGATGTATACAGTACCACAAGGGGGAGAGACAGAGAAGAGATTGCAAGCAAGAAGGTAATGATAGAAATTCAGGACAGCTACACAGTGGAGAGATATGTGCTCGGGTCCAAAGGGGTCTCCAAACAGTTATTATATTGCCAGTATCTTTGGTGGCAACACACCTTATTAATTAAACCATATGAACTGTCAGTCATTGTTGATTCCTCATACTGAGTGACAAGGAGTGTGTGTGAGTGTGTGTTAATTCATAAATTTGCTTTATCCTTTCCCTTCTTTTCAAACAAATTCAACCATTTTTACAATCTGTCTTTCTTTCATTTCCTTCTCTTTTTTGTCTATCGTTAATGCATTCTTTACCTTCTTTAATCTTTGCTTGATTAATCCATTTCTTCCTTCCTTCATTCATTCATCCATCCATTCATTCATTCATCCATCCATCCATTCCTTCATTCATTCATTCATTCATTCATTCCTTCCTACATTCCTTCCTTCCTTCCTTCCTTCCTTCATTCATTCCTTCCTACATTCATTCCTTCATTCATTCCTCAATTCATTCATTAATTCATTCATTCATCCATCCATCCATTCCTTCATTCATTCATTCCTTCCTTCCTTCCTTCATTCATTGGAAGGTAGACGTCATTTTTCAACTTCCTCTCCTATCTTCCCATTCAGTACTTGTGACTTTCTCTCTTTGACCCAACAATTACTTTGGCCTTTATCCATCCTGCTTACCTACCTTCCTCTTCACCCATCTGCCCTACCTACTTTCTTTGCTATCCAACTTTGATTTCCACCTACCTACCTACCTATTTACCTACCTTCCTCTTCACCCATCTCCCCTACCTATACTTTCTTTGCTATCCACCTTTGATTTCCACCTACCTACCTACCTACTTACCTACCTTCCTCTTCATCCATCTGCCCTACCTACTTTCTTTGCTATCCACCTTTTATTTCCACCTACCTACCTACCTACTTACCTACCTTCCTCTTCATCCATTTGCCCTACCTACTTTCTTTGCTATCCACCTTTTATTTCCACCTACCTACCTACCTACCTACCTACCTACCTACCTATCTTTCCTATTAACCTATCCATCCTACCTACCTACCTACCTTCCTATTAACCTACCCATCCTACCTACCTACCTACCTTCCTATTAACCTATCCATCCTACCTACCTTCCTCCCTACCCTAAATAATTATCTTTCCCTTCACTCTATGGCCTACCTATCACCTTTCCTATTTCCTCTATTTAACTCATATTCCTACTTCCTATATATATATCCCCATTTCCTTAATTGCGTGTTCTTCCTATTATGATTAAAATCCCTATTCTAACCTACCCCCACTTCTTACTATTCTTTGACATACATACATATTATTTCCCTTTCATTTTCCCTTTTTCTAACTCACTTTTTACTATTCTTTGACCTACATACATACATACATACATATACATACACATACATACATACATATTATTTCCCTTGCATTTTCGACTTTAACCTTCCCATCCATCCATTCCTTCCTCTTTTCTTCTTTTATTTCCCATCCTTTCTTCCCCACATACATATACATACATATACATACATACATACATACATTCTGCCAGGGTCCATGAGAATACCTTGACCCTGCATTCTTCTCTCTCTCTTTCTCTCTCTCTCTCTCTCTCTCTCTCTCTCTCTCTCCATTGTATGTCTTCCTCCACCCTGACATATAACCCTCCTCTCTCTCTCTCACTCTCTCTCTCTCTCTCTCTCTTTCCTCCAGTTCTCCACCCCCTTCCTCTCCTCTCTCGTTCTCTCTCTCTCTCTCTCTCTCTCTCTCTCTCTCTCTCTCTCTCTCTCTCCATTGTATGTCTTCCTCCTCCCTGACATTTAACCCTCCTCTCTATCTCACTCTCTCTCTCTCTCTCTTTCCTCCAGTTCTCCCCCCCCTCTCTCTCTCTCTCTCTCTCTCTCTCTCTCTCTCTCTCTCTCTCTCTCTCTCTCTCTCCATTGTATGCCTTCCTCCTCCCTGACATATAACCTCAAGCTGTCAGGGGCAATGATTACTACTGTTTGTCAAAGGCTTGGCGAACACAACTTCTTTTCTATCTATCACTGTTTCTATTTCTCTCGATTTCTATAATTATGTTAGCTATCTTATTCATTTTGGTCTGTTTGTTGAATAGGTGGAGTATACATTCCTCCATTTCTATCATTATTAATGTCTATTGGTCTACTATTATTTATGTATAATGTAATAATAATAAAATAATAATAAAAAAAAGTTAATTATTACAAAACAATAATAATAATATATATATATATATATATATATATATATATATATATATATATATATATATATATATATATATATATATATATATATATATATATATTAAAATATATATATATATTATTATTATATATATTTTTATATTTTTTTTGTAATAATCAACTTTTTTTTATTATTAATATCATTATTATTTTGTTTATTTATTTTTTTTTCGTCGTCGTCACCGTCGCCGCCGCTGCCGCTGCCGCCGCCGCCGCCGCCTCGCCGCCCCGCCGCCGCCGCCCAGCCGCCGCCGCCCAGCCGCCGCCGCCGCTCCGCCGCCGCCGCTGTCGTTTTTTAATAATTAGTTTTTTCTTTTCTTTTTTAAATAATATATGTATATTTTTTTAATATATATATATATATATATATATATATATATATATATATATATATATATATATATATATATATATATATATATATATATATATATATATATATATACACTGGATTAAACAACATCACAAAAAAAACAGCAATTCACACAAACATACGTAAATTTCAAGATAGTAACACACACAAACACACACACACACAAACACACACACACACATACACACCTGGTCTCTTAAACAACGGTAGCCTAGTTTTATAGGACGTTACCACCCCAAGGCATGTTCCGGTAACCTGTTGGTAGTAGTGGTGGTAGTGGTAGTGGTAGTGGTAGTGGTGGTAGTGGTAGTGGTGGTGGTCGTAACGATTGTGAATTTAGTGTTGTTTGTGTTCGTGTTGTAGTGGATATGGTGATAATATGGTGGTGGTGGAATATGGTATGGTAGTAGTAATAATATGGTTGTATGTATTGGTGATGGTGGTGGAATGTGGTATGGTAGTAGGTAATCGTGGTGGTGGTGGAATGTGGTATGGTAGTAGTAATAATATGGTTGTATGTATTGGTGATGGTGGTGGAATGTGGTATGGTAGTAGGTAATAATATGGTAGTGATAATGGGGGTTATGGTATGACAGTATAGGTAATAATATGGTAGTGGTAGTGGTTGGTACTGTAGCCTATCTTAGCAAGTAATAATTAGCGACAGTGATAATGGATGGATTGATACTATAGGCACAGCAACAGCGAGGTCATATACCACCACAAGCTGAGAGCGTTGAAGAATAAAATATGATAGCAGGTGATATTATGATAGAGATGGTGTTGGTAGATATTGAACAGCAGGATAATATTATATCAGTAATATGATATAATATAGACAACTACATAATTTATACAGTACAGGAAAGCAATATCGGGGAAAAAAAGACACCAGGTAAAGTCATGGTCTAATGTACTGTAACACCTTCCAATGAGATGGCTTCGAAAAATGATCCGAAACTATAGCTGTTGGTGTGTGCAATTTTGGTTCATAAAATTAACTCAAATAGCTCGCTTTTATTCACCAGGTTCCAGTACATTAGACCATACCACCATTAGACTTTACCACCGATATCGAAGGGAAGACTTGCCACGACTAAAGTTGACACACAAACACCTTCAGTATCATGTATATTTTATAATTATAATTATGTATGTTTGACAGTACGTCTGGCAGAGGGCGGTATCCTAGCAACCTGTTGCTGCCGGCCACTGGCGATGCGCGGCCAAAGGAAATAAATCATTTTTAAGGAAATTTGGGATATAGGCCCAGATTCGAGTCCACGAGAAACGTCTGTTTTTGCGTTTTGTTTTTCGGTGGTGATCTGATGGGTCCAGCTTTTTTTCAATTATCCTGGCCCTCCGACACGTCAAGAAAATACCTCCTACATCATCGTGAACTCACAACATAGAAGATGCCAGACCATATTCCAAGATGCTGTGAGTGTCGGAGTAGCTGCTCTCCTCTGATACTGACGTGTATAAAATAATAAGGTGTGGTCATCTAGTGAGGCAGAAGAGAAGCTACGTTATCAACATCACCACCACGAAGCTTCACTGTCTCATCTAGTGCGACACCCAATAATCTCGGGGCCTCGCAACTCACTGTCAGTAGCCCGTGAGTTGAGGTTAAAAAAAACACAAATCTAAGGAAATTGAAGTTCTCTTTGTGGAAATACTGGTCAGAATATACATTGTTTAGACAATAGACAGATTCAGGATTGCCATTTGGTATTTTTCATTATCAAATCAGGCCCAATTTCGTAATTACAAGCTGTTTGGTAATGAATAATTATGATTTGATATTGGACCTGACTACTTTTGCTTTAATTATTTGGTAATGAAAAGTGCAGTTTGGTAATAAAAATTGAGGAATTTGGTAATAATGCCGATTTCTAATCTGGCAACACTGGACAGTCACTGTTGAAGACAGAGTGCTCTGAATAGATTATAATCATACAAAAAAAAATCAAACGAATACCTAACCCGGTGATTCTCGTGCCTCTCAGACTTATTAAAATTATACTCTAGTGCATTAGGCTACCGTGGTCCGTGGGTGCTACAACAACAACAACTACCAAGGAGGAAAGAGCCTGTATTATGTCACGAAGGCAAGAATATGTGCCAATTATAGAAACCAGGTAGCCATTATTGTGTATACTTGATGTAGAGTGTCACCTACCACCACTACCACCTATACCCACCTACCACCTATACCCACCTACCTGCTTACTGCTTATATGAAACGCAGACCACTTTAGTTTGTTAATAAGACTTAAATACTACAAACATTGGAGTGAAGAGAAGTGATTAAGTGTAATATTTAGTGATGAGAATACATTTGGTGTGATAAAATTAAAAGTTGGGAGGATATAGGATAATAGAAAGTTTATTATAATGAGTTACTACGACTCCCGGTACACGGTGAAAATATCCTCATTTTGTAATAGTGTGGCGGATATTATAGTGGGCAGAAGGTCCTGGGGGTTGATTTGTTGGAACTCCAAATAAAACCATCATGTGAGCAGCCTATGTCCAGTGTCGGATCATAAAAAAAAAAAAAAAAAAAAAAAAAAAAAAAAAAAATCACACGGAAGTACTAATGGAAAATTTGTCGCCATATTTTGAGGAGCACGAGCGGTCAGTTATATTTATACACCAAGGTACACTTTGTCACAGCTCAAAAGTGATCAGAGAATCATTACAAAATAAAGAGACACCAGTTGTTGAGTGACCATGTAATTCCCCTGACTTTTAAACCCAATAGAAAACTGTTGGAATTACCTGTAGGATAAAATTAATATAACCTGGACAGACTGTGTGAATGGCGGCGCTGCAAATGGAACCTGGATGGACCTGGTGAAGTCCTATTATGAATAAATATCAAGGTCTATCTCTACACGTCTGCAACAAGTTACTACAATGAAAGGAGCCATGACAAAGTACTAATTGGTGAGTACCACAATTATTATTTTTTTAAACACGTTAGTTTTTATGTTCAGATGTGATTGGTAGTGTTATGATTTGATTATGATTACATAATCACTTCCTTGTATTATGATTTTTGTAATTAATAATCATAATATGATGGTCATGTATGAGTCTGCCATAGGATAGGGTATATAGTAGTAATGTTTCATCCTTCCTTCCTTTCCTTCCCTTCCCTTGGTGAACCTTGGACCATGCAGCTTATTCCTAGTACATCATAAATCACATAACTTTAGTCAAGGATTATTATTTATGATGTAAGCTGTAGTTTTTTTTTTTAATTAATAGTAGTTAAGATTTGGATGTTGATAGTTCACCTTTTTTTACAAGAAATTCGTCTTGTGTATTTGTATATGAATGCAGGGTTCTCTTTGTTGATTTGTTAATGAACACAAAATGAGTAAAATCCAGTACGGCATATAAGAGTATATTTAATTACAGAGAATGTGGTCAGCTCATTAGAATGTAACAAACAACAACAAACAGACAGTACGGTACGTCTGAGAAAGTTCCCACACGTGTAGACTAAAGAAAGATAAATATACACGACACTGCTTGTAACCCCATCAACATGACCCCACACCCCAACCCACAACCCACACTCCAACCCCCATCGGATACTCCTCATTCTCTCACCCCCCCCACTCCCACCTTTCCTATACCCCTTCCCCCCCACCCTCCCACCTTTCCTATACCCCTTCCCCCCCACCCCCCAACCTGCCAAGTAGCTTTTCTCTCTGTGGTGGACGTGAGGTGTGTGTGTATGTGCATCGTAAGACAACATGCAGTAATGGCGACCAGCTGGTGAGGATCGAACACACACACACACACACACACACACGCACACATACACACACACACACACACACATACACACACACACACACACACATACACACACACACACACACACATGCATATATATAATTAGGCCTTGCTTTAGATGTGTGTCAGTGTTCGATGTATGTGATTAATTATACACTTGATTGTTTTAAAAAGTCATTTATGTACTCAGATAATGGAAGGCTTCTGATTCCTCCAAACTATATAGTCTAGGCCACACAACAACTCCAATACTAAGACATAACAGGCCTATGTACCGGTAGTCTGCATGGTACATTGAAACATTTGAAACATTTTGAAACATTTTGAAACATTTAAAACATTTCATTATCCCTATTAGCTAATACAAAAACATGTATGATAGCATTGTTTGGCGGAATCTGTAGCCTACATAGAACATTAACAACAACAACAATTTCAACAACAATTTCAACAACAACAACAATTACAACGACAACGACAACGACAACAACAACAACCACGACAACAACAACAACAACAACTATATAGGTCACCTGTTGAAGTGGAAGAGGAATTATTGTGGTCTGAGTTCGTGACAGTTAAAGGGAAGTCACTCTAAGTAAATAATAAGTCGTGATAATTCATTTTTGGTACATTGGAGTGCCTTGGTTCCTTTAAAGTATGCTAGAAAACAGGACCCCATAAGAGCAAAAATAATGGTGTTCTGTTGTTTGGAATAGTTTGGAGGATTCAGTTGCTCCAGATTTACCAACTGTTTGTTTTGTTACGGTTTGTTTTGGATTACTATTGAGAGAGAGAGAGAGAGAGAGAGAGAGAGAGAGAGAGAGAGAGAGAGAGAGAGAGAGAGAGAGAGAGAGAGAGAGAGAGAGAGAGAAAGAGAGAGATGGGGGTAGGTGAGGGAAACAAATAAACAGAGAGGTTGAGAAAGGGACACACACACACACACACACACACACACACACACACACACACACACACACACACACACGGCAGCTTACTCTCTAATTACCCTATATATACATGGACAAACAAAACACCCCCCCATTATAATTTGAGTGTAGGCTAAGTTGAATCTTCTCACGTAGACCTCTTTCTCTGTGTTGAGGTTTGCAGTTATCATTTCTTTATTAGCTTGATAAGTTCATATTCTGATGCAATTCGTGGGTTTCTGTTCAAGATAGTTATAGTTTGTGTTTGTGTGTGTATGTGTGTGTGTGTGGATGTGTGTGTGTGTTTGTGTTTGTGATGGATATGGTGTGTGTGTGTGTGTGTTTGTGAGAGAGATGGTGTATGTGTGTGATGGATATGGTGTGTGTCTCGCTGCCACTTTCGTTATCCTTCTCCCTGTCTTCCTTCCCTCTCCGTCATCATCCCTATCTTCCTTCCCTCTTAACCTCATCTAAACACCTTCATCGCCTTCCTTCTAATCATTCCACCACCCCAACCGTAAACTTCACCGTCTCATAACCTCAGTTCGTTCCCTTATTACCTTCCGCTCCCTCCCTCCCCCCCTCCCTTGGCCACTCCTTCCCACAACATCCTCCCCGCCGCTCCCAACCACTCACTCACTCTTCCCCCTGCCCTCCCCTGTCTTCCCTTCCCCCTTGTCCCCCTCCCTTCCCTTCCCTTCCCCCTTGTCCCCCTATACGTTCCAATGTTCCCTGTGGCGTAGTGACGGTGTGACCCCAATTCGGTAAGGGAGGATGGTACCGTTATCTGACTCAGGACTCTCCCTTGCTCTTGTCCTCGTCTGTCACACACACACACACACACACGCACACACACACACACACACACACACACACACACACACACACACACACACACACACACACACACACATCAATAGAAAGTACTCTTGCCTTTCACACATTCTACTGTGCAATACTTTTTTAAAGGGGACATTTGGTTTGGGTAGCCTAACTTGAAGGGCTGGATTGAAAATGGTAAATAATGGTAAATACTACTACTAAATAATGGTAAATAATGGTAAATACTACTACTAAATAATGGTAAATAAATAAATGGTAAATACTCAAGCTTCATGAAGGTAGAGGTATCGTAGAATATTTAATTACAGAAAATGGTCATCATTCCATACGTTCAGCATCTTTCTTGGTTGGATAAGGAAGGAAGAAATTAAGACTTTATTTTTGCCAATATTTTAGAACCCGGAGCTTCTAAATTCGGTGGTCACATTTTCTGGTATCCTACTATATGATGGAAATATATGAGGACCCTTTTTTATAGCTTCTAAAATGATGATGATGGTTGGCTGTCTAATAATTTCCTTTACTGAATGTAGAACGCGAGTAATTTCTCCTATTCATAGCAAATTCTTGACTGAAAATCCGATAATATAGATTCTCAGAAATACCATCAGATAATCAAAGATACAATCATCGTCCTACAATACCTGGCCAAAGGCAAGAGAAGTGATGGAATGATTGTTACGATGGCTGCTGATAAACTACACGGGGTCAGCTTACCGGTCAAAGTCCTCACCTGCCACCTGACATACACTACTCAATATAACTCTGTTCTTGGATATGGCCTATAATATTGTACGTGTATGTTTGGTATGTAAATATAATAAACACTATAATTGAACATTACTGTATGTTTGTTAAGTCTTGCAAATTAAAGAAATTCAATATGATGTCCACTTTGGATAAAGGAGCATTATCTTAAGTTGAAGTAAGATGGGAAGATGTTTGACAATGTTCAATAGTGTGTTTCACAGTTTACTAAATAATGTGTATGAAGAATTGATTGATGGAGGGTGACCTACGTCTATAGATCCTATGGGACGAATATGTGATAGGGAGATGGGACAGAAAACACGAAGGAAATCGAAGGATATAAAGAACTGAGAGAAACTGTTAACTCTTGCAGAGGGGAGTTGGATAGGAAAGAGTAGAGACTGACTGAGTAACTTGACAGGTGTTAAATGTTCTCTTTAGGGGAAGAAATATGCAGCAAGATAGTTCAGACAAGCATTGTCTAATGTAACAGTTATTAAAGAGAAATGCAGTTTTATGTCGAAGAGAGAAGCTGTTGTGAAACAGTACAAAGGCCCCAACTTTCCCTCCAGAGTAAAGAAACCGATTATCAATATTATTATTTTGCATGATTTTACATTGTTGACGAAGTTCCAGTTTTAAACATTTATGGTTCACATGGAACAGCTTCCTTTACAACAAACAGTAAATTTTATAGCCAAGTTAGTCCAAAACCATGCGACTACCAGTCACTACCTAGTCCACACAGCTGAGTTGATTGATTGATCGATATTTGGTTATATAGATGATGATAGAGAGGTGAGACAGCATGCAGGAAGGAAATAGAAAGAAAATAAGGGACAGTTGAAGAACTGAAAGAAAGTGACTGGCCCACATAGTTGTAGACCAACTTCTATACTGAAGTATATGTTAATCATTAGCAACTCTGGGAGTCGGTGACATTTGGAATTAAGGTGGCTATATATATCTATTTAGTTTCCTCTTCCTCCCTTTCTCTTCATCTTTATTCATCTCCACATGTGTGTTTCTCTTGTTTTAGCAATCGTCCCTACCAAACTACCTGTCTGCATTCCTCCATATCCAACTAGGTACATAGTGATGCCATCCCTAACAGCTGTTCACATTTATCTTGTATGATTGTTGGTACAACAGTCTGCTTGCCAATCTGTCTATCTGTGTTCTTGTCTGTTTGTCTGCCAACTAACAGACCACCAAGCCAACCAATTAGGCTAAGCAGTTTTCTTACCGATTAACTTCCAATTAATGGTTTAGTTAGAGTGTTATGTCAACTCCAAAGGAAAATACAGCATGTACTTAATTACTGGGTAATGGAGACCAGCCAGATAGGCCTATCCTACACACAAATTTATTGTAACTTTGACACAAGATAATGTGAGCATTCATATTCCCTCAGATTGACAACATGTTTGATATCCTTTTCCAACAAGATAGCGTTCCTACTCACCAGCTGGGTCAATGTCGTTAGAGATGCCCTCAATACAAACAGGGAACCTTCACCAAGCTTTTCAGTCTCATATCTTCCCTGTTCACCTCCCTAATAGAAGTTGTTGTTGTTGTTGTTGTTGAAGTTCCTCAAGGTGTCTGACCGAGCAGCCCCGAGCTCCTGAGGAAGGCTATGGCTTGAACCGGGCTTTCCCACAATGCCCTCAGTGAGTGTATGTTGTGGTGTTAGAGAGAGAGAGAGAGAGAGAGAGAGAGAGAGAGAGAGAGAGAGAGAGAGAGAGAGAGAGAGAGAGAGAGAGAGAGGAATAGTGACTTACAGGAGGTGATTGTTGGCGAGTGTCGGCGTGTGCGTTGCAGACTTACATAACGTGATTAATAGAATGGGGTGCTGCATGTATAAAAATTAACCAGGACACTCAAATGTTCACATACGGTATCTCTTATTCCTCTGATCAGCTCTGTAATACTTCAATGATCCTTGCTACGACTTATGCTTCTTCAAACGAAATGGGTTTGGAACGAAAGTGGATTAGGTGTTGTACCTTTCACACTTCATTTTTTTTTCACTTCTTGCCTTTCGTCCTCACCTTTATTAATATAGAGAGAAGAAATCTACTAACTTACATATATTATGAAGTACTGTATTCCAATTCCTTCCCTAAAAACTTAATTAATTTAATCCACTACCAAAGTATTCCATCTCTCCATCCCTAACAATCATATCTACCACTTTCCTACCATATCTACCACTTTCCTACCATATCTACCACCTTGCTACCATATCCACCACCTCCCTACCATATCTACCACCTTCCTACCATATCTACCACCTTCCTACCATATCTACCACCTCCCTACCATATCTACCACTTCCCTACCATATCTACCACCTTCCTACCATATCTACCACCGTCCTACCATATCTACCACTTCCCTACCATATCTACCACCTTCCTACCATATCTACCACTTTCCTACCATATCTACCACCTTCCTACCATATCTACCACCTTCCTACCATATCTACCACCTCCCTACCATATCCACCACCGTCCTACCATATCTACCACCTTCCTACCATATCTACCACCTCCCTACCATATCCACCACCGTCCTACCATATCTACCACCTTCCTACCATATCCTCAGCACCTTCCTACCATATCTACTACCTACCTACCATATCTACTACCTACCTACCATATCTACCACCTCCCTACCATATCTACCACCTTCCTACCATACCTACCACCTTCCTACCATATCTACCACCTCCCTACCATATCTACCACTTCCCTACCATACCTACCACCTTCCTACCATATCTACCACCTCCCTACCATATCTACCACTTCCCTACCATATCTACCACCTTCCTACCATACCTACCACCTTCCTACCATATCCACCACCTTCCTACCATACCTACCACCTTCCTACCATATCTACCACCTCCCTACCATATCTACCACTTCCCTACCATACCCACCATGGACGGGACTTCCTTACTTACTTACTCGTCCACACACACACACACACACACACACACACACAGCTTTCACGAATGTCTTTCTACCTGACCCACGCCATGTAAGCCTACACATTACCATTCCTACCCCCCCCCCCCCTCTCTCTCTCTCTCTCTCTCTCTCTCTCTCTCTCTCTCTCTCTCTCTCTCTCTCTCTCTCAAAGGAACAAAACTAGGGTGTATGACATCAATAAATAATCGATTATAGATGAAAGAATAATTAAGGTGGGAATTTAAATGCCCCAATGAGTTATTTAAACGGTGACATAGCCTATATTATTATACAGTAGTGCACAGGTAGGCCTACACTCTTGATACATAATTTCTGACCAGAGTGTGAGGAGCAGAAAGCTTCGAATCGCCTGGTATTGCTCATTTCCCCCCACCCAGTACACCTATAGAGGCTGATGTGTTCGAATGCAGGGTGTGTGTGTGTGTGTGTGTGTGTGTGTGTGTGTGTGTGTGTGTGTGTGTGTGTGTGTGTGTGTGTGTGTGTGTGTGTGTGTGTGTTTGTTTGTTTTCTGTTCCTACCGTGGGTCATTTAATTATTTTCTTCATACACAAACTCAACAACAATGTCTGATAACAGCTGTATATATATATCCTACAAGGCAATCAGATTAATGTTCCTCAATAGATCAAAAAAAATTATTATAAACATGATTTCTTAATGGTGGAATGAAGCTTTTTTTTTTTTTTTTCTGTTGGACATTTTTTTCAAGTTCAATCTTTTTCCCCAAACCTGTGTTGTTGTTGTTTTAGGCTATACTGTAAGCATAAACTTTGATCAAAATAAAATATAAAAATCCGCTCGCGATGGCGGCTTTCTTGTAAGATATTAATTCATGTAGCATTAATTTGGTAAGAAAAGGTTATACGTAAACCAGTGTTAATTAATGGATATATATTTTGGTAAATAGATTAATATTAACCTTTAAACGACAGAAATATTATTATGTTTTATGTATTCATAGTCGGATTAACGTATGGCAAAGTCATCAAAATATTTCTTAATTAAGGGGGAAATTTTGTGTTGGTAAATCTGGAGCAAGTGTTTCCTCCAAACTATTCCAAGCAAACAACAGAACACCATTATTTGTTGTATATATTTATTCATCTGGCCTTGTTTCCTGGCATACTTTGGAGGAATCAAGACACTCCAATATTGATACCCCCCCCCCAAAAAAAAAAATACTAGGCTACGGTACCTTAAAGTTATAAAAAAAGAAAACGCAAATATGTATAAAAACGAGAGAAAGAGAAAAAAGAAAAATAAACAAAAGAGAGAAAGAGAGAAAGATAAACAAAAGAGAGAGATAAAGTGAATTCTTAACTAGGCTACGGTACCTTAAGGTTAAAAAAAAAAAAAAAAAAATCACGCAAATATTTATAGTTAAAATGAATTCTTCGGTTAAAAAAAAATAGTTATAGAGACAGCTAGGAAGGGAGTAATGACCGCTACTAGGAGTGAGTAACCTACGTGTTTCTACCGCACATTTGCAAGGTTACAAGGTTCCCGGGTATAGGTAGTCTGGCAGGAGAGCTGGAAAGACGGGTTTGTGCTGACCTAAAAAAAAGTGAGACTGGCTGAGAGAAGGAAAGAGATACATACATACATACATACATAAATACATGAGAGAGAAGTCTAGTCTAGTCCTTGTTAGAGCCACTATCTCTTTGTTTATTAGTTTATTTATTTATTTATTTATTTATTTATTTATTTATTTATATATATTCCAGTGTGTGTGTGTGTGTGTGTGTGTGTGTGTGTGTGTGTGTGTGTGTGTGTGTGTGTGTGTGTGTGTGTGTGTGTGTGTGTGTGTGTTGAAGATTGGACTGGGTTGTGGCTTCATCGCTTTGTGTGTGTGTGTGTGTGTGTGTGTGTGTGTGTGTTTGTCAGAGCCCCTTCCATGGCAAATTCAACACACACACACACACACACACACACACACACACACACACACACTTCTACTGATAGTGGATGAGATTTATTGACACGTGAATAGCATAAGTAAATATGTTGCATATTAGAGTTGCTGTATTTGGTGATAGCAATATAGAATTTATCCATCATCATCATTTTTATCATTATCATCATCATTATTATTATCATTTTTATCTTCATCATCATTATTATTATCTTAAGGAGGTGCGGGAATAGGGGATAGGCTTTCTACCCACCCCAAGCCTGTCCCCCTATTCCTGCACCCCCAAACACCCCCCCACCCAACACTGTCCCCTACTCCTGCACCCCCCAAACACCCCCACAAGACTGTCCTCTACTCCTGCGCCCTCCAAACCCCCCACCCCACCCCCAAGCCTGTCCCCCTACTCCCTCACCCCCAAGACTGTCCCCATATTCCTGCACCCCCAAATACCCCCCACCCCACCCCCAAGCCTGTCCCCCTACTCCCTCACCCCCTTAACCATCTACAGTGAGATTACGTCATATAAAGTCAATGTCATTCGTGTTTTTTTTTCCACCATCATTCCCTTTATAATCTTACAAGTTTTTCTGTAGATGTTTTTTACCGATTGTCTACAACTTTACGTCACCACAGACGCTTTTACTTTCACCACAATGTGTGTGTTTTTTTGTTCTGTTTTTTTATTCCCCTCGACTAGCTTTGTCTGGGAAATATGATCACGCACGAAATGTACTGGTTTTTTTTCCTTCCTTACTTTCCCTCGCTTGCCGTCTGCCATATCATTCATTCTCTTTTTATTTATTTATTTATTTATTTTTATGACCTTGCCGTCTGCCGTATCATTCATTTTTTTTTAATTATTTATTTATTTATTTTTATGACCTTGCCGTCTGCCGTATCATTCATTCTCTTTTTATTTATTTATTTATTTATTTTTATGACCTTGCCGTCTGCCGTATCATTGATTCTCTTTTTATTTTATTTTTATTTCTTATGACGTAGCCGTCTGCCATATCATTCATTCTCTTTTTATTTTATTTTTTATTTTTTTATGACGTAGCGTATAGTGTAGGTATGTACAGGTATAGGTATGATTCACAACTTCTCTCCCTTAATTAATACCAATGATCAAGTTTTGTTGACGTAAGTGTAGGATTATAGTTTGCGTGTTTCAGAGATTTAAGATTTAATAATTCTTTGGTGGTGATTTACATATATTTACACTCTTATTAAAAATGTATCCAAAGTGCCAGGCTTGATATTATAGAGTTAAATTTGTCCCTCTTGTTTCATGTATATATTTTTTTATTGTTATTTTAGCGTGGAACGTGAAATTATTAAACTATACAAATGGTGGCTTTGCATTATCTATACAACACCTTATTAAATGTATTGAATAATTTTAACTGATTAATAATAGGTGGAAAGTGTTATTATGTACAACTATTTACTTTACTTCCATCCTTCTTCCCCATTTCTTTTCCTAACCATCTTGCCTCCGTATAGACTAAGCGTTGTTTTTTTTCTTATCTACATACATTCATCCTTTTATTTTATTCCTTCTGCCATACAAATATTCCTCCACTACCTCCCTTCCTCTTCCCCCTCTCCTATTCCTCCCTTCCCCTTCCCCCTCTCCTCTTCCTCCTCCTCCCGTCTCCCTACGTGCCTCCTTCCTTCCTTCCTTCCTTCCTTCCAGCTTTTTCTACCTCCTACCATTCTCTATCACACCATCCCTTCCTTCCTGCCTTTCTCTATGCAAATATTCCCCCACTCCCTCCTGAGATTCTGCCCCTCCTGGCCTCTCTCCTAGCTTTTCTCTCCCAGGTTTCTTCTTCCTCCTTTCCCTCTCCACACTTTCTCCTTGTCACAGTAATCTCCTCTCCACCCACCTCGTCAGTTAAGGAATTAGGTACCGGTAGTATACATTTGGTACAGTACAGTTGGACACATGAATGGATGGTACAGCCCAAGTGAGAGACCACCTTCCCATCAATTTTTTTTTTTTTTTTTTTTTTTTTTTACCTATCTAATGTATCAATTTCCACTTACCAGTCTAACCCACCACCATGCTTATATCCACTTATCCTACTAACACACACTGCTTATCTTACCTATACCGTATACCTTTTAAGTTGTCAAGTCACTTACAGGCCTACCTACCTACCTACCTACATACCCTACCATGCTACCTTCCTTCCTACCTACCTACCTACCTACATACCCTACCATGCTACCTTCCCACTGGACTATACCTATACCTATACTCTATACCGTACACTTTCCCTAATCTAATCTACCCACTCATTACCAATCCAACCCACGTTTCTTGTCTATCTCTCCACCCATCTCTCCACCCATCTCTCCACCCATCTCTCCACGTCTCATTAATCACTTCACCCGACTGTACACACATAGGTTATACCAGACTTACCCATCTTCCTTATCCACGTGTCCACTATGTAGTACTTTATTATTATTATCATTATTATTATTATTATTTTTATTATTGTTATTGTTATTATTATTATTATTATTATTGTTATTATTATTATTATTATTGTTATTGTAATTGTTATTATTATTATTGTTATTGTTATTGTTATTATTATTATTATTATTATTATTATTATTATTATTATTATTATTATTATTATTATTATTATTATTATTATTATTATTATTATTATTATTATTATTATTATTATTATTATTATTATTATTATTATTATTATTATTATTATTATTATTATTATTATTATTATTATTAAGATATAGATGTTCCGACACTGGACATAGGTTTCATTAAGCCTTCCGAACTGGTACCCAGCCACAGAGAGAAGGAAGTGAGGGTAATGGCCAAATACTGCAGTTGTTACAGTACCAGTGAGGGTGTTTTATGACGTTCGCTGGCCTTCTATTAACTACCGTACTAACTATTCTACTAACGGCATATTTTAGCCTTAATGCCAACTCGAATACTATCTTACTTGTGTGTGTGTGTGTGTGTGTGTGTTTTACGTCATGGTCTATCATTATAAATAATTTCTATGACACATTTCTTCGAAGGTATTTCCGTGGCAAATGACATGGTGGACAGCCTGGGACATCGAAGGGCTTTGAGTATATAAGGGAAATGTATACTCTCTTGTAGTAAATTAACAGATGGTGTAGTTAACCTATTTATTGGAAAGTTTATCATCTAAGAAACAGAGGGAAGCTATCAAACTCTTACGTGAGTTACTCCTATAGGGATGATTATAATTATATGTGTCTGGTTTGGTACTGAAGAGAAGGAAGTTATTCATTATTTTATTCCTATACTCACTCACTATGGTACAACTTACTCCAACCCACCTGTAGCCTACTTACCTCTTCATTTAACTGTACACAAGGCTACAATTCTTACTTACCTACCTACCTACCTATCTATACCCTACTCCCTATACCCACAAACCCAGTTAAACTAAACTTTCAGCTCTCTCTTCCCCCCCCTCCTTCCTAACACTGCTCTCTCTATCTCTCTCTCTCTCTCTCTCTCTCTCTCTCTCTCTCTCTCTCTCTCTCTCTCTCCATATAGTTTCACTTTGTAAAATTACTCGTATGAACACCTTACCTCTTAACTTACATGTATCTCTCTCTGGATCAATGTGGGTCCTTTATAATTTTCTCTCCCTCCTTCCTTCCTTCCCTCCCTTCCGCCTTCCTTCCCCCTCATTATTTTATCTTCTTACTTCATCACCTTTATATATTTTTTTTTCAATCCCCGGTAACTTTCTATTTACCTCCCTAATTTTTACTTTTTGTTCTCACCCCTTCATTATTGTCCATCCTTTCCCATTCCTTCCCCTTCCATCCCCCAATTTTACTTGCAATCCTCCACTCCCTACATTTTACTTCCAATCCTCCACAGTTACATTTTTCCCTCCTTACATCCTGCTCGTCTCTTTTGGGCTTAGCCTTTTCCTTTATCCCATCCAATCCATCTCTCTCTGTTTTTCTCTCTCTCTCTGTATGCATGTATAAATGTGTTTATTTATCAGTTCATAATACTTTTCTATGGTACATTGATATTTTTCATGTATCCACCTTTTCGCTCACTTTGGATAATATGTTACTTATACAGGAAAACTATAACTGAAATAATATTCTTCCCGCTGCTGGGAGTTGGTTAGACTTTTGGCCAACTGTCTTATGACCACATTGTATACCATCTATATGAATGGATAAACAAATACCCATATGAACAATACAGAGGAATAAAATAACCAAACATCAAAATATTCCCTCAAGTAGACTACGTTTGAGTACCTGTATGTGTGCACATCCCATATGAGTTGCCCAAACAAGTAGACAAGCAGGAACACTAAACAATATAAATCTACTGATAAACTGCATGATAATATTACCAAAAGGAAAGCTAAACACGGTAGTCTATGCTGAAGCAGACACGTAGGCCAGATGAACCCTGTATACCTCCCTCCCCTCAAACCACACTATCCAGTCTTAAGCTCCTGCCCCTCTGACCTATATAGGATATCCAGTCTTTCTTCCTGGGGGGCACTAGAATCTCAGGGAGTGTATGTACGGGAAGGAAGACGAATCAGAGAAACATGGAGCTTCTTGAAAGAGGGGATAGTTTATATTGATTGTCTGCATGAGGATGAAAGAAAACCTCTCTAGCTTTGGGTGACACTAGCTGTTGGTATATAATTAATAAGGTAGGACGAGGGAGATGGTGATAAAAGTTACAAGCACAATGGAAACGTAGGAGAGAAGGAACAGTTGAAGTATTGAAAGGGGATGACTGGGGCCAAAGGGGTGTCAAAACCCTTAAAGTACTGCCCACATCACCTCAGGCAACACTTCACCTAAGGGAGAAAAGGGAAAATGTTAATACTGTGGAAGGGATGAAGTTAAAGGAAAGAGGAAGATGAGGAAGGAAGGAAAGAGAGAGGAGCAAGATGTTGATTACGTAATTCATCATTATAATATTCCTCCTCTTTTCATCAACTCAACATCCTCTTTCCTTTATAGTTATCCCTTTATCCTTTCCCCATTATCATCCCTCTCCCTCTCTCTTTCTACCTCTTCCTGCCACTCTCAACTCAACATCCTCTTTCCTTTATAGTTATCCCTTTATCCTTTCCCCATTATCATCCCTCTCCCTCTCTCTTTCTGCCTCTTCCTGCCACACTCTGTAAAATGTTGGTGTCTGCTGAGGAAAAACTGGGTATTCAGGTCAGAGGGGCAAGGGGTTTTAGATTGAATAGTGTGGTCAGGTGGGAAAGCAAGTTTGGGAGATCTAGCCTACGTGTTTTATTAGTCATCATACCAACTTCAACATTCCTTTTAGATATTTACCTTATGAATTATATATACTGGAAGCCTACTGTACATACCAACATCTGTTCAGTATACATATTATACACTATAAAGATTATACTAGATGTCAGAGTGTATTTTTTTTAGTATGTTGTTTGCTGAGGATAAAATGTAAATAATCGTAGAGAGAGAGAGACAGACAGACAGACAGACAGACATACAGACATACAGACAGACAGACAGACAGACAGACAGACAGACAGACAGACAGACAGACAGACAGACAGACAGACAGACAGACAGAGAGAGCCTAGGTGGGAGGATTGAAGGAATTATTATGCAGAAATGTATTTGGACTCCGCGACAAATTCGGTAAAGATTCATTGGTAAATAAATGTCTTCGTTGCTTCAAGACAAACAATAAAAGCAAACTCCCGAGCTTAGTAAATAAAATGGGTAAATAAATCAATTAGGCCCAACCCAACCTGACTCATCAAACGAATAGAAACCTGAAGTGAAGTACAAAAACACGTTGTCCTCTGTACCCCCTCCCTCCCTTCCTTCCTTCCTTCCTTCCTCAACACTATAAACAAACCAACCAAGAGCATTGCACACATACTTGTACTCCAACGAAAAGGAACTTGAATGTAGAAAAAGAGGTTGTTACAAAAAGTGGAAGGAATGAAGTGCCCAAGAGGTGAAGGTGAGGTCAAGGACGAGGAATTCACTGGGGAAGGAAAGGAACGTGGTTGTGTTGAAGAAGGTGGTGGTCGTGAGTGGTGTGTGGGTGTATGTGTGTGTGTGGATTATTGTAGTAGTGGTGGTAGTGGTGGTTGTGTGGTTGTTGTGTGGTGGTGTGTGGGTGTATGTGTGTGTGGATTATTGTAGTGGTGGTTGTGTGGTTGTTGTGTGGTGGTATGTGTGTGTGGATTATTGTAGTGGTGGTAGTGGTGGTGGTGTGTGGGTGTATGTGTGTGTGGATTATTGTAGTGGTGGTTGTGTGGTTGTTGTGTGGTGGTGTGTGGGTGTATGTATGTGTGGATTATTGTAGTGGTGGTAGTTATGGTTGTGTGGTTGTGGTGGTGGTGGTGGTGTGTGGGTGTATGTGTGTGTGGATTATTGTAGTGGTGGTAGTTATGGTTGTGTGGTAGTGGTGGTGTGTGTGGGAGTGTGGGGGTGGATTATTGTAGTGGTGGTAGTGGTGATAGTTACTGTATGATGGTTTGGTAGTGAATATGGTGTCTGTAGGTGTGAGTTGTATAGTTACATGGAGTGTGGTATAGGTAAGAGGGAAGGTGTTGTATACTTGTCAGGTCAATGTTTCTTTCCTTCCTTCCTTCCTTCCTTCCTTCCTTCCTTCCTTCCTTCCTTCCTTCCTTCCTTCCTTCCTTCCTTCCTTCCTTCCTTCCTTCCTTCCTTCCTTCCTTCCTTCCTTCCTTCCTTCCTTCCTTCCTTCCCTCCTCGGTCAAGGTCTGCCTCCAACCGTGTCTGCGTGCCATCTGACTAGTTTTTATGTGGGGTGCAAATTATAAGGTGCGTCAGGATGTTGGTGACAGAAGAGAGAGAGAGAGAGAGAGAGAGAGAGAGAGAGAGAGAGAGAGAGAGAGAGAGAGAATGAGGAAGAGAGTTGAGCGGTGGTGATGCAGGTTGGAGTAGTTAAATAAAAAGAGGAAGAGGAAGTACCGGTAATATTTATCATAATGTTTGTGTTGATGTAATAATGATGGTACTGTACAATTGGAGAAGGTAGTAGTGGTAATAGTAAGGGAGTTTATATTAATATTTATCAGTTATTGTGATATTCTCAACGACATTGATTATAACATAGTGATAGACATTTGATTCCTACAAACTACTGTATATAATATAGTATAATAGTCTAAACCTACAATATATTAGATCTACAATATATTACACATCAGATTCCATATTCATGATTCATTTCTTTCGTAACATAATAATTATAATATAGAAATATCAGTACTGAGTTTTCTATTTCCCCTTATAATATTAGCCTAAGTTTTATCAGGGTAATAATTATGTTGTAACCCATAATTATTTCTCTGAGAATTTATAGGGACGACCACACACACACACACACACACACACACACACACACACACACACACATGTTGTCTTCATATAACCCAGCCAACCCTTTGTTATAAATCATTATTACGGGTAAATAAAGAAAGTGAACATGATAATAATATAACTTATAAAGTGACGAAGGTAAAATTGACTAGTTTTTATTCTCTCCTTCTCTCCTTCCTTCCCTCCATTGTGTGTGTTTTTATTTTCTCCTTCTCTCCTTCCTTTCCTCCATTGTGTGTGTTTTTATTTTCTCCTTCTCTCCTTCCTTCCCTCCATTGTGTGTGTTTTTATTCTCTCCTTCTCTCCTTCCTTCCCTCCATTGTGTGTGTTTTTATTCTCTCCTTCTTTCCTTCCATTGTGTGTGTTTTTATTCTCTCCTTCTCTCCTTCCTTCTCTCCATTGTGTGTGTTTTTATTCTCTCCTTCTCTCCCTCCATTGTGTGTGTGTGTCAACTTGTTAAATTAAGTAAAGAAAGAAAGTGAAAATGATAAAATAGCCTATAAAGTGAAGAAGGTAAATTTGACTAGTTTTTATTCGCTCCTTCTCTCCGTCCGTCCTTCCCTCCCTGGCGTGCGTGTGTGTGTGTGTGTGTGTGTGTGTCCACCTGTTTAACTCCTTATCCTTTTGGGGGGAGTGAACACACATAACTAGTTTTTGCCTTCATTCTTTTCTGGCCACGTATTCACTCGTTCCCACCAACACCACCACCCCTCCTCCCCTTCCTTTCTCGCTTTCTCACTCTCTCTTTTTGTTTTTTTAGGTAATTCATTCAAAAACACGTGGTGTAGCCAGACTGACTAACAATCCCTCTAAGATGGTACAGTCAACGAGCACTAATATGTATACAGGTGGTGTGTCTCGAATACCTATAGAGACAGTAAATAATAAAATCACAATAAGATCTCCATTGGAATTATAATTATACAGTACTTGGTTGGTGGTGAATTAGTGAACTGTTCAAAGCATGGAGATTTTTAATAGTATAGTAGGACCTGATTTGTGAAGCCACCAATCTGTCATAAGTCAGGTCATAAGTCAGGTCATAAGTCAGGTCATAAGTCAGGTCATAAGTCAGGTCATAAGTCAGGTCACAAGTCAGGTCACAAGTCAGGTCACAAGCCAGGTCACAAGCCAGGTCATAAGTCAGGTCATAAGTCAGGTCACAAGTCAGGTCACAAGTCAGGTCATATTAAAGGCGACGAAAAGGACAGTTGGGTGGCTTCTACTTTTATTCCCCCGATATATTAGTGTGCCATGGCGCCTCTACCTATACTATATAACTCCATGGTTCAAAGCTTATTAATTAATACTCGTGACTGTACCGTTGTGCTTTCATAGAGTTATTGAACACTTCAGCGTCAACAACAACAACAACAACAACAAAAATAACAACAATAACAACAACAACAACAACAACAACAACAATAACAACAACGACAACAAAAACAACCACAACAACAACAATATCATCTGTCTAATGAAATAATTGGTTTTGTTCTTCTTGTTTCACCCAAAACTATTAATACTATGAACCAATACCAGAACTTACATGTGTCATTCCTGTCAGTCCCTTAATTCAGTTCGTCCACGTGACATCATCTCCTTAAGGGGGTGCGGGAAAAGGGGGACAGGCTTGAAGGGGCTTAGGGGGGTGCAGGGGATT
>JAWZYT010001696.1:157500-168202 GCA_034508575.1 Petrolisthes manimaculis
TATAATTTATAATATGATCTGAGAAGAGAAAATAAATAGAATAAATTAAAACTATTGATATATCCTGCTGGTAAATATTGCAGGTTTATATTGGAAACTTTAGTCGGCTACTTCGTAGCTACCAAAACATATTTTTTGTGAACCTGTCACAAGAAATACCAAAATATATCCTACTTGATATTGACGTCTAAATCCAAAAGGGTAACCTTACAGGTAGGCCTATGTTGAAACA
The DNA here is from genome assembly GCA_034508575.1 of Petrolisthes manimaculis. Lineage (NCBI taxonomy): Eukaryota > Metazoa > Arthropoda > Malacostraca > Decapoda > Porcellanidae > Petrolisthes > Petrolisthes manimaculis. The sequence goes on from JAWZYT010001696.1 coordinate 157,733, forward strand.
AATGCATCTTTATGAAGCATTCAAGGTTCATATATGACATGGAAGATTTATACTGATTTTTTTTAAACATTTGACAAACTTTTTTCTAAAAATAATTTTACTTTTATTTTACTTGTAGGCTTTAGTTGTCAAACGCAATACTTTCTTCCAATGAGAAGCTAACCTATTGAATAACTTATGTAGCCTACTTCCTGAATATAACCATGTCCACCAAACTGAGTGAGAGTATAAAGACAGGAAGGAAGAACTTAACTCTCTCGCTTCAGTATTGATTACCTCAAACCTTTACTCACTATTAATCATACTTTGTGATGGCGTCATACACAAGGTCAGTTAGCCTCTGTACTATGGGGGAGTCAAACATAGATCGTGCTGAACGGGCATACTCATTATAAGTATCTTGCATATCATCATAGTAGTATCCAGCTCTGGCCGTCAATCCAGTAGTTAGTCCAGTGATGTCACCATTAGAGTCCACCAGGTACACTATACATAGAGAGGAGGAATGGTTACACTAAGAAGAATAGTAATAATAGTAATAATAGTAATAATAGTAATAATATTATAATGATAAATATTAGTAGTAGTTGTTGTTGTGGGTAAATACCGTGTAATGTTGTTGTTCAGATGTTTCATATGTATGTGTATGTGTGTTTTGTTTTCTTTGTTATATACTGAAGTATCAAATTAATAGTATATGTATAAATGTGAAGTTATTTATGTATAGCGGTGTGGTGTACTGCTATAACAATATCTACGATTTTATTAGAACTTTAAACGAAAATGTATTTGAAATTAATCATTGATAATGAAAATTAATTGATGTAAATACTAATTATAGAGATAAAAGTCAAGACAAAGAATGTTGCATAATAATATTGATAATGATGATGTGAGCTTTACTGTGTTTTGTATGTGTGTCAGACTCACCTACAAGAAGAGCCAAAGCCACAATGGCAAACACGAAGTTAACAGTTTCAAGAACTTTAACCACCACATTAAGGAATGCTGTTTTTAAGGCTGAGAAAGCCACTAGTCCACCACCAAGTAATGTGGCACCAGCAGCACCAAGTAAAGGTGTAAGTGTAGCAGTAAGGGCAGTTCCCAAGGCACCAAGGGCACCAAGCTTTGCATCTAGTGGATCTGTAGCAAGGGCAGCTGCGTCCAAAGGTTTATCTGCAATATCTCCAACGGCTGCCAACACGTTACCAATCTTCAACATAATCTGTTCTGTAGGATTGGCAACAAACGCTGCAGCTGCATCTTTGATATCATTAGCAATAGCAGCAGGATCTGTTGGCTTGGCGGCAGGGTTGAGGAGGGCAGGAAGTGCAGCCAAGTCAGCCCGCTTAGGAGAGGAAGAAGAACATTAGAGTTCACCCTACTGTATAATACATAATACATCCTACCACTTAGGAGAGGAAGCAGAAGGAGAAGGTTATATTTGAACTTACAGTATAATACATAATAATACTCCCTACCGCTTAGGAGAGGAAGGAGAAGGTTATAGTATAGTTATACTTCCTTCGTGTTTACTGTCCCACCTCTCTATAACCTTTTCCCTGTCCCTTCTGTCCCTTCTACTTCCTTCGTGTTTACTGTCCCACCTCTCTATAACCTTCTCTCTCGTCCTACCGCTTAACAAAGTGAAATTAGGAGGAAAAACAATTGACTAAACAAATCGTACCTTCCTTAATGGGTACAAACAGTCCAATTATAAACAGCCCTCGCCTCTCGCCAACTTACCTGCCTCCTCCCCTGGATTGTCTGTAGGTCGTCAGTAATTTCTTCTTCCGCTGACGCCGCCGCCACCACCGTCCCCGCCACCACCAGGAGCGTCAGCCATAAGTACTTCATCATGCACGCTGACGAAGGCACCGTAGAAGAAGAATTAAGAAAAGAGACGAAACCCACGGAACGAAATGGAATGATATTATTTGGTGTTCTGAATCTGACACAAAAACACACACACACACACACACACACACAGAGAGAGAGAGAGAGAGAGAGAGAGAGAGAGAGAGAGAGAGAGAGAGAGAGAGAGAGAGAGAGAGAGAGAGAGAGAAAAGAGAGAGAGAGACCCATACAAAGGCCTCTGGTGAAGATAACCTCACCGGATATTATTAATGGTATCAGATTATTGTTATTGTGTTATAGAGATGGATTCCCCCCCCCCAACTCTCACATGGAACTCACAACAATAAATTAATTCCACTCATTACTGCTACTGTTTTTATTTTATTTTATGCTCTTCCACTTTTTTATTTTATTTTTTGCTCTTCCACTTGTACTCTGGGTTTCTCTACACTGTTTTTAATTAACTACATAAATTTTAGACTCATCATTTAAACCTAATAATTATAATGCTTTGTACTTACTATATATGAATTTATTTACTCAATTATTTCTTATTTATATTTTACGTATCTTTATATTGTTGAGTTTTCTACACCATATATATACAGTATATATACGGTATATAATTATATTTTGGCCAAATATGTAATTGGGTTTTAATATGATATCTCAGGTAGTAAAGTGTATAAAAACAGTGTTTGAAAATTCATTACAACTAATTATATGTTGATGTAGCGCTCCATTACAAAAATGTTTATTCATGCATGAAATAATTATTGATATAATACGCAAAGCTAAAAAAAAAAAAAAAAAAAAAAAAAAAAAAAATCGACACGGAATATTTTACATTAGATAATATATCAATTAATTTTGTATGCGTGTATCTCTTTTCACACACACACACACACACACATAGACACACACACAGACAGACTCACCTGTAGTAACGCACTTCTCACCCTTCGCTGCTGGCTGACGTGTGGGAACTGAGAGGTGGTGGAAGCAAGGTCCCATTATATAAGGCCCCCTCCCCTCACTCACTCGGCCCCCTGACCTGCTAAAATAAGATGCCAGTTACTCTCTAGACACTACGATTAGTTACGTGGTCATACTTACATACATACATACATACATACATACATACATATATACATACATATATACACTGTTTGACTAAATATTTACTTTGGATTGTATTTTATTTGATTTATATGAGTAAGAATGTGACTGACTGACTGACTGACTGACTGACTGACTGACTGACTGACTGACTGACTGACTGACTGACTGACTGACTGACTGACTGACTGACTGACTGACTGACTGACTGACTGACTGACTGACTGACTGACTGACTGACTGACTGACTGACTGACTGACTGACTGACTGACTGACTGACTGACTGACTGACTGTTGTGGAGACTGTTGGTGTATATTGTCAGAGCATATCCTATACTTACCACGAACCAAACATATACATATAGTGGTATATAGGTGTATACATGTACACACTTAAACACGTATATACACTGATACACATACACACACTCTGATACACATATACACACACTCTGATACATATACACACACTCAGATATACACATACACACACTCAGATATACACATATACACATTCTGACACACATATACACACTCTGATACACATATACACACTCTGACACACATACACACACTCTGACACACATATACACATTCTGATATACACCTATACACACTCAGACACATACTTGCCTACAGACACGTATACACACTCACTCAAACACACACACCTACTTACTGACACACACATGAGCACACACACACACGTACTTACTGACACACACACATACACACTTAGATACATAAGTACAAGCACGCTCGCCCACAATCATACAAATGTATAATATTATGCACGTAAATACACACACACAACACACACACACACACACACACACACACACACACACACACACACACACACACACACACACACACACACACACACACACACACACCACAGCAAAATATAACCTATAATCAGGGAACTAACAGACATATATATATATATATATATATATATATATATATATATATATATATATATATATTAAATCTCTGTATATTTCCTCGTTTATGTATGTATGTATTACTAGTAAGTTTTTATTATTATCTCTTTTATGTGTATGTGTTTCATTCTCATTTTTACCAATAATATTTTAGTGTAATACGTAAATTTTCAGCTTATCATTATTATTATCATTATTATTATTAGTATTAGTATTAGTATTAGTATTAGTATTAGTATTAGTATTAGTATTAGTATTAGTATTAGTATTAGTATTAGTATTAGTATTAGTATTAGTATTAGTATTATTATTATTCACACAAAATATATACATGCAGGATTGACTTTTTCGATCAGGCATACACTCATATGTATACACACTTGGACGTACACTATACATACTGTACACACACACACACAGACACACACACACACACACACACACACACACACACACACACACACACACACACACACACACACACACACACACACACACACACACACACACACACACACACACACACACACACACACACACACACACACACACACACACACACACACACACACACACACACACACACACACACACAACACACACACAACACACACAGACACACACAACACACACACACACACACAACACACACACACACACACACACACACACAGAGTCCGACCTATTGTAGCCCAACCCAACCCAACCCAACCCAACCCCTCCCATCTGTCCTCCCTCGTACCCTCATCTCTCTAACCCAAATATTTTCCCTTCATACTTCCTCTTGTCCCAACCTAAATATTCTAAGCAGTACGTAGCATCTTTACATCCTCATTCTACACATACTTCTATAATTACAAGTACTCATTCCACGTATTATTTATATGCACTAAAAATAGTTACATTCCACGTACTCATTCCTCAAACACTCATATAATTACAGTCCACATACTCATTCTTCCTATAATATCTGTCCTATATGATTATAATATTCACTATATATAAGTCAAGTATTATAATATTATAGACTACATTATTCTCGTGTCTCAGATCCCAGGTGTTTTGGTAACGGGGTAAACGTGTATATAAACATTCTTTTGTATCGACTCGTATGTCCCCCTAACGGGAACCCCCTTGTCGTGGTGGTGGGGGGCTTGTGTGTCTCTGAGACCTGGCGAGCTAGACTAGAGGGGGCTCTGGCCCCTGCTCTGCCCCGATTTCGGAGAGAGATGGTTTTCCATGCTAGGAAGGCCGCTGGTGAGAGACCAGACTAAATGGTTCACATCTTTCAGTTTTTCAACTGTCCCTCTTTTCTTTTTATTTCCTTCCTGCTTGCTGTCACACCTCTCTATCACCTTTTTCTGGCGCTATACAACCTTCATGTTGCCAAACTTAATATCCAGCAATACAAAAAAAATCGACTCGTATGTAATAATACTGCAAGGCTTTAGTCAGTAGCATCACATTTCCTCGTCTACTATTTCTCCCTCTTGTATATTCTCCATTCTTCTCCCCTTTTCTCCCTCTCGTGTTCATCACATTTCCTCGTCTACCTTTCCTTCCTCTTATATTCTCCATTCTTCTCCACTTTTCTCCTTCTCGTGTTCCCAAATTTGCTCCTTTCTGATCTCTCTTCCCTCCTCTTCTTGTTGCTTTTACCATTCCTTCACTTCCCCTCTCCTCCCATCCTTCCATCCATCCTCACCATCCCCCTCGCTTTGAACTCCACCCTAGGATACTGTTATATCCTTATTCATCCTCTTCTCTTCCTTCCTCTCCTGAATTTAACACCGACTTCCTCACCTTGACTGCATTTTTTGTGTCGGTAAATCTGGAGCAAGTGAATCCTCCAAACTATTCCAAGCAACAGAACACCATTAATTTTGTTCATTTGTTCCTGATTCCTGGCAATACTTTGGAGGAATCAAGGCACTCCAATGTAACAAAAGTGAATTACACCCTTAAATCTCCTCCCTCCCTCTCTCTCTCTCTCTACATACATGACCTCAAAATTAATCTACTCCACTTTCTTCCCTTCCTTAATTAACTATCCCCAATACTTTCTCCTCTCCTCCCATTCTTTCTTTTATAGGTGTGTCTACTTTGATACAAACTCACTTTTTTTTTTTTTTACTCTCTACCTGTCCCTAAACTTTCTCTTGTTCAATTCCTTCTTTTACTTTGATCCCCATTTCCTTCTTTACTTCTTACCTTTCTAGCCTCACACTCCTTAGTAAACCCTCTCCCATCCCTATCCACCTCCAACCTCCCCTCTTCATCTACCCTCAACCTCCTCCCATAAACTTCTCTCTCCATCAACCTACCTACCCTCCATCCCCTGTCCTCAATCCCTACTTATCCCTCACCTCACCTACATGGATTCAACTTCTCCCTTCCATTTCCTAACATACTTCTTGGTTCCAGACGACATACCAGCACAAGCCAACTCTTTTGTTTAGTTGCCAGTTGGTTGGTTGGTTGGTTGGTTGGTTGGTTGGTTGGTTGGTTGGTTGGTTGGTTGGTTGGTTGGTTGGTTGGTTGGTTGGTTGGTTGGTTGGTTGGTTGGTTGGTTGGTTGGTTGGTTGGTTGGTTGGTTGGTTGGTTGGTTAGTCTGCTTATAGTTACTTGTTGGTATAGCTGGTTAGTTAGTTAGTTAGATGGTTGGTGAACTAGTTAGTTAGTTAGTTAGCTGGCTGGTTGTCTAGTTGGTTAGATAGCTGGTTAGTTAGTTAGTTAGTTGGTTGGTGAACTAGTTAGTTAGTTAGTTAGTTGGTTAGATAGTTGGTTAGTTAGTCAGTTCGATAACTAGTTAATTGGATAATTAAGTTAGTTGTAAAATAGTACATTATACGTTCAGTCACAAGATATTTGGGTGTGACTGTATAACATGTATCAATATATTATTCTTACACACACACACACACACACACACACACACACACACACACACACACACACACGCACACGTACACGTACACACACACACACACACACACACACACACACACACACACACACACACACACACACACACACACACACACACATTTATTTACAGTTATTTTTCAGTATATGTTAACTCTAAAATAACGGATATTGAGCCTAGAACCTCAACAGATGTAGGTTCTATCCTGTCATTTAGTTGGTTTATTTGTCATTACAATCCATTATATAATATCAAGGTTTGTTATGAAGAACATATGTGTCTATTATTATTATGTTGTATATCATCTTGTCTGTCTAAGTGGGTTACTAGAACGGCTGTATATAGACCCATTTAGCATTAAGGTGAGATTCTCTTGTTGGTAAATTGGTAGACTACTGATTCCTCCTAATTATGTCAGAAAACAGACCCTCTCAATGGTACTAATGGAGGATCTGTTTCATGGCACATGTTAGAGGAATCAAAGACCTTCCAATTCACCAACAAAAAAAACAAAAAACAAACTACCCTTAAAACGTAACTAACAAGCATTAAACAGTAACATATTGTGTACTTCATTTAACAAAAGAACCTACCCTTAAAACAAATGTATAATTATACTCTAGTACGTAACTAACAAACATTAAACAGTAAAATATTGTGTACTTACTTCATTTAAGTATGGATTGTAAGAATACCCTTTTCATTAATTGAAAATATATAACGCATGACAATGGTCCAAACTCATGTCCAATTATTTAAAGGAACCCACCAAACTGTACTAGAGATAATCTATTGTGTATAAATAAAACAAGATGAGAATATTGATAAACACTTGCATTATTATGACATAGGACAAACAACATAACGTTACAGACAGACACACACACATACACAACTATGCAAGCTACATACATACACACACAAACAGCATACATACATACACACACAACACAGCATACATACATACACACACAAACAGCATACATACATACACACACAAACAGCATACATACATACACACACAAACAGCATACATACATACACACACAACACAGCATACATACATACACACACAAACAGCATACATACATACACACACAATCAGCATACATACATACACACACAAACAGCATACATACAATACATACACACACAAACAGCATACATACATACACATACAAACAGCATACATACATACACACACAAACAGCATACATACATACACACACAAACAGCATACATACATACACACACAAACAGCATACATACATACACACACAACACAGCATACATACATACACACACAAACAGCATACATACATACACACACAAACAGCATACATACATACACACACAAACAGCATACATACAATACATACATACAATTTTTGCCAGCACTTATAACATGTACAGGAGAGGTGAACTGACAATGTTGACTGTACCAGATATAAGTGCCGGCAACTGTACACACAATAAAAACACACAAACATACAAACAAACACACACACACACACACACACACACACACACACACACACACACACACACACAGGACCATACACCACCATACAGTAATAAGAGAGTAATAATATGTGGGCTAAGAAGAAGGAAATTAGATGGGGGGAGAAAAAATGTAAGAATGTAAGTCCATGACACATCTAGGGCAAGTGTGTGTGTATGTGTGTGTGTGTGTGTGTGTGTGTGTGTGTGAACTGAACTGAATAGTGCGTATGTTTGATTTATTGCTTGCTTGTGTGCCTGCCTTCGGGTGTCTATGTGTGTGTGTGTTTGTGTGTTTGCGTGTGTGTGTGTGTATGTTTTTTTTTTTTTTTTTTTTTTTTTGTGTGTGTGTGTGTGTGTGAACAGAACAGTGCATGCATATGTTTGACTGATTGCTTGCTTGTGTGCCTGCCTTCGGGTGTCTATCTATGTATGTGTGTATGTATATATGTGTGTGTGTGTTGAATAATATATTGATACCACATACATACATACATTCATACCCAAATATCTTACAATAACAATACCTTAAAATGGAATAACCTCGATAAAATAAAAATAATAACAAACTATATATAATCATAACTGTGTAATAATATCTCATAAGATTAAAAACAATAATATAATATGTATCAGTTACAACATTCGTCTGATAAATAATAACAAACTATTTAAATATAATTAGAGCTGTGTAATAATGTCTCATGAAATTAAAATAATATGTATCAGTTCCATTCGTCTGATAAATAATAATAATCTATATATTTAAATACATAATTAGAGCTGTGTAATAATGTCTCATGAGATTAAAACCAATAATATAATATGTATGACAGTTCTATTCGTCTGATGGGTTAGTTTTTTAATATTGACTGTATATTGATCAACGTATAAAGAGGAGTGTTGCGTGAAGGTATGTAAATGTAACACGTTTCACAGGTGTTTTTTTTATACGTGAACATGTTGCCTGGGTTTTATCTTCATCTCGGTCGCGTGTACGTGTGTGTGTGTTTGTGTGTGTGTGTGCTTTTGTAGGACATTGTGAGTGAGACGTGGAGATGGAGTGAGGTGTGTGTGTGTGTGTGTGTGTGTGTGTGTGTGTGTGTGTGTGTTTTATAGGACATAGAGAGTGAGACGTTTTTTTTTTTTTTTTTTTTTTTTTTATAGAACATAGTGAGTGAGACGAGGAGATGTACTGAGGTGTGTGTGTGTGTGTGTGTGTGTGTGTGTGTGTGTGTGTGTCCGCTGGGAATGACTACACGGAAGGCGTAAGTAAAGTGTTACGTGACTCCAGGGCCGGCACGTGATGGTACCAGTGTGTGTGTGTGTGTGTGTGTGTGTGTGTGTGTGTGTGTGTGTGTGTGTTTCGGAAGACATACAGTAAGCATATACACATACACATTATATACATACATACACAGTTGTATACATACCCAGTACATACACGAATATAATATACGGTACATACAAAGTTATATAAATACATAACATGAAAATATAACAGACATATTTAGGGACATATATCCACGTTGCAGAAATTTTACACGTGACTGTACAGTTGTAATGAATTAATGTTGGTTCGTGACTAAATGTGAATCTTTATAATTATGCTGTTTATATTAAAGTGATCGTTCTTTTTTGGGTGCATTGGAGTGTCTTGATTCCTCCAAAGTATACTAGGAAACAGGACCAGAAGAGCTAAAATAATGGTGTTTTGTTGCTTAGAATAGTTTGGAGGATTCAGTTGCTCCAGACTTACCGAAAAAAAAACTTCCTTTAAAATACCACTGTAACAAGACCCCCCACTCCCACACACACACCCCTTAACACTATATATTTACATTATTGACGAGTACATAATATTATATAGCCTGGTGTGATATATAGAACAAGGTAGGATAATTCTGTAGTCAATTCTCACTGTTATTGTCTGTTACTTATGACATGGTGGTGTAAAACACATCATAAACTGGAATTGTATGTATGTATGTAAAGTCATGGTCTAATGTACTGCAACACCTTCCAATGAGATGGCTTCGAAAAATGATCCGAAACTATAGCTGTTGGTGTGTGCAATTTTGGTTCATAAAATTAACTCAAATAGCTCGCTTTTATTCACC
>JAWZYT010001697.1:5000-10000 GCA_034508575.1 Petrolisthes manimaculis
ACAGGGAAGGGCAAGAGAGGAGTGGGTTAAAGCAGGGGAAGGGCAAGAGAAGAGAGGGGTAAAGCAGGGAAGGACAGGGAAGGGCAAGAGAAGAGAGGGTAAAGCAGGGAAGGACAGGTAACGTAGGACATGACAGAGGAAATCAAGGCAGAGTATAAGGAAGAACAGGAAAACAATGGACAAGGTAATAGAGGGACAAGAGAGGAAAGGGCACGAAAGGGGAGTGAGGGTTCATGTGAAAAGAAGGACTATCATCATTATTATTTTCTCATTTGTCGGGTACTGTACAATGACTGATATCAGACTACGTGATGATGCTGCCTTATAACATGTGTCAAGGAGAAGGGAGAACTGTGTGTGTGTGTGTGTGTGTGTTTGTGTGTGTGTACTCGTTTTCTTATTTCACTTGCAAACTATCTATCTATCCATCCATCTATCTATCTATCTATCTAAACCATCTATCGAGGCGTGATAAGCACCCTGGCATCTGAGAGAGTGATTGCTTCCCTTCCAAAACAAGTCATCTATATCATTATCTTCTCACTTCTTCTCCCTCTCTCCCAACAGGCTTCTCTCTCTTCCCAATATCCTTCCTTGTTCCTCTTCCCTATTTATCGCTCTCCGTAATAACAACAACAACAACAACAACAATAATAATAAAAATATCAATAATAATAACAATAACAACAATAATAATAATAACAATAACAATAACAATAATAATAATAACAATAACAGCAATACTACTACTACTACTACTACTACTACTACTACTACTACTACTACTACTACTACTACTAATAATAATAATAATAATAATATCTTCCTTTCTATCCATCTCAATATATTCACGAGATATTGCGTTCCAGATATTATTTCCACGGATTATTCGCATCTATCCAGAGGTGATGGTTGTTTTAAGAGGAGTGACGGAGTGAAGAGAAATAATAATAAAGAGTTGAGATCGTGGGGGTGAAGGGAAATAGGACCACAAAATAATATAAAGAAGTGAAGTATAGGCTACTTCACTTACACTACTCCAATTAAACTATATCATAAACCATACGTGTGTATATTTATACTTATACACACTCACACATATACACACACAAACAAGTATATATACGAATAAGAGCACACACACACACACACAAACAAGTATATATGCGATCATGAACACACACACACAGACACACACACACACACATACACACGCACACACACACACTCAAAAGAAAGAAAACAAAAAAATAAAAGACATCAACAGAAAATCTCAAGTGACGAGTAATTTTTTCAAGGACTCGTGAAATTCTCACTTTTTACTGGCTTCATCTGGACACACACCTTTTCTTGACACAAACTCCTCCCACAGGAGTTACGTAAAGAGTGAAGGACGAGATGCAATATGTGAAAGTCTCTCTCTCTCTCTCCTCTCTCTCTCTCTCTCTCTCTCTCTCTCTCTCTCTCTTCTTTTGTTTTGTTGTTATTCTTCACTTTCTTTTTATTTGCTCATCTTTGTTTTTTGTCCCTCCTTCTCTCTTCTATCTTTATCTATATTTTGCTAACTATATCCTGCTATGTGTGTATATCTGTTGAATTCTTACTTGCTTGTATTATTGGTACATTTTTTATAATATTTAAAGGATACTATATAAATGTAAGGGAATGTAATGGGTATGATACTATAAGCAAGGATGGAGTAAGTGTGGAGTAGTGGCTGAAAAGATACAGTAAATGTGGAGTAGTAAAGTATAGATGGAGTAAATGTGGATGGAGTAAATGTGGAGGTGTGAGTGAAAAGATGGAGTAAGTGTGGATGGAGTAAGTGTGGAGTAGTAAGTGTGGATGGGGTAAATGTGGAGTAGTAGTGTGGAGTAGTAAGTGTGGATGGAGTAAGTGTGGAGTAGTAAAGTATGGATGGAGTAAATGTGGTTAGAGTAAGTATGGAGTAAGTATGGAGTAAGTGTGGAGTAAGTGTGGAGTAGTAAGTGTAATAACAATAACAATAACAATAATAATAACAATAATAATAATAATAATAATAATAATAATAATGGAAGGAGGAGGACGAATTATTGTTTATCCACTTCTTTAATAACTTTCTTCGTTGCCAAGGCTTGATGAGGGAAAATATAGAGGAGGAGGAGGAGGAGGAGGAGGAGGAAAACTGACACAAGAGGCGAAGGAAGGAAGTGAGTGAGTTTTTTCTCTCGCCAGTTTCCACTCCCTATCACTGACTGAGAGAGAGGAACGATTCATAGGAGTCGTGTGTTATGGGAGGAATATAATAATTATGGTGTTGCCTCGCCCAATAAACAATCAATCAATCAATCAATCAATCAATCAATCAATCAATCAATCAATCAATCAATCAATCAAAGAATAAATTCCCAAAAACACTGTTAGGAAATAGAAGATTTTTCTATATGAATAGTTTTTTTTTTTTTTTTTAATGTCGTCTGCATGAAGGAATCAGTAGCACTAAAGTTTGTTGACTAAAATCGTGGCTCCCTATGCAGTTAAAAGCAAGAGTAGGCGGCTTGGGGGGTGGGGGGTGGAGGGTCGAGGAGACATGGAGAGTTTTAAGTCCTCCTCTATACCTTTCCCTCCTCACTCTACATCCTCCTCCTTCTCTTCCTCTTCCTCTTCCTCCTTCTCCTCCTCCTCCTCCTCCTTCTCCTTCACTTCACTTCGTCTCTTTTTCGCCTCTTCACGAACTGCAGCCTGACATTTGGAGAGAGAGAGAGAGAGAGAGAGAGAGAGAGAGAGAGAGAGAGAGAGAGAGAGAGAGAGAGAGGGAGCAGAAGTTAGTAGTGATAGACAATAGAGGGAAGGATTTACAAACAAGAGAGAGAGAGAGAGAGAGAGAGAGAGAGAGCAAAAGTTAGTAGTGATAGACAATAGAGGGAAGGATTTACAAACAAAAGAGAGAGAGAGAGAGAGAGAGAGAGAGAGAGTACGAAGGAAACATCTGCTGATATATCATTATGAGACGTATAGAGAGAAAGAATTAAACATGAACATACATGTGGATAAAAAAGAATGAAGATAAAGAGGAAAGGAAGGAGAGGAAATAAGAGGATGCCGGCGTTGTTTGTTCCTACAGGGATGACGGTGGTGGTGGTGGTGGTGGTGGTCAGTTGCCATGGTGATACTTGATACTTGATACTTTTTATTGGCCTTAAACAACAAATATAATATGGTACAAATAATAATTTAGTCATTCTGGCCAGGTCCATTAAGCCAAAGCTTTTGTATAGATAGACCTGAAGAAAATTATTGGTTGAGGTCCTGCGCAATTTGTTCAGCGGCCTAATTCACAATGTTCTTAATCTGTTATATATTACATCACATCACAAGAAAATTAATGAAAACATACACATACCAGTGCAAATGCAAAATAGGCAAACACAAAAACATATAAGAACCTAACAAAATGCAATGCCCACTATACACACATCCATCATCATATACATACAAATGAATATACTGTACATAAAAGCAAGTCCAACATACTCTCCTGCACATAAACAAACACTTACACACCACACGTACAGTACCATATATTGTTATATACATATTAGTTATCATATTTCTGAAGTAAAGACAGTTTGACTTTATTTTTAAATAATTGGATTGAGGTCATCGATTTTAACTTTGACGAAAGTTTATTCCAATCCTTTACACCCCTTACCTTGACACTTTTTTGTGCGTGAACAGTTCTACAGTATGGTATTTTTAGATCATTTGGTCTTCTTGAGTTAGGATTATGCGAAAGTAGTTGATATGTAGTTACAGTAGGATACACATGAAAAGATTTAAATACAAATAAACAGGATTGTAATACCAGTACATCTGGCACTTTTAAAAGCTTGTGTTCAATGAACATAGTGTGATCATACCTTGATTTGTACAACATAATCCTAATATTTTTTTTTTTTGTACAATATATAAACTATCTATATGTGTTTTTAACGCTCCTCCCCATATTGCAGAGCAGTATACAAGGTGTGAATAAGCTGTTGACATGTATACTAATTTAAGGCAGTTGATAGTGATACAATTCCTAAGCCTAAATAATACACCTGTAATTTGTGACAATTTAGTACTAAGTTGGTATAAATGAGATTTCCAAGTTATTTTTCATCAATAGTAATACCTAAGAATTTTGCTTGATTCACTCTACTGACCAGATTATTATTAATTTTAATACAGTAATGTCTTATATCCTCGAAGTTAGTGTTTGAGACACTTGAAACCATATAAAAGGTTTTAGTAATGTTCAACGTTAATTTATTACTTTTAAGCCAGTCTGAAACATTGGTAATCTCATTATTTAAAGCATGAGTTATTACATGAATATTTTGACCCTTGATGAAAATTGTTGTGTCATCTGCAAACAATAATTTTTTTAATTTACTACTAGTATACACAATATATAGATTAAAATTGATATAGATTAATATAGATTAAAAACAACATTGGGCCTAAAATTGACCCCTGAGATACTCCACAACTGACCTGCCTATATGAGGAGGTAGAGTTTCCATATTCAGTAAATTGTTTTCTATGACTAAGATAGCTCCTTAAAAACAAGTTTGCATTCCCTCGGACACCATAATGTAATAATGTTTTCAACAAAATTTCGTGGGATATGGTGTCGAAAGCTTTACTTAAATCACAGAACACTGTTATTTGACTACTTTTACTGTCTAGTGTATCATAAATGTTTTGGCAAAGATTGTGAATTGCGAGATCAGGCGAATACCCAGGCCTAAAACCATACTGACAATCTGTCAATAGAGAAAACTTTGAAAAATAGTCAGTTATTCTAGCATAAAATATTTGTTCTATAATTTTACTGAGACTGGGCAGGATGGATACAGGTATATAATTAGTGTGTTTATATTTTTCACCCTTTTTAAAAATTGGTATAACCCTGGCTATTTGCAATTATTTTGGGAAGTAGCCTTCTTTGAAACATGTATTTATTAGGAATT
>JAWZYT010001697.1:20000-25000 GCA_034508575.1 Petrolisthes manimaculis
ACTCCATCCCTCCTCTTTCCCTCACCTCTACCCTACCTTCCTCTTCCCTCACCCCTTTACTCCCCTACCCTTTTCCACTCCCACCCCTACCCCTTCCTTCCTCCTCACCCTTTTCCACTCCCTCACCTCACCCCTTTACTCCCCTACCCTTTTCCACTCCCACCCCTACCCTTCCTTCCTCGTTCCCCTCCTCAGCCCTCTCCCCCTCCTTCTCCTCACTGTCACTTCCGCCTCTCTGTTGCAGCTGTGTTGGGTTAAATCAAATAAAACATCAAGGAAATCAGTCTCTAGCACGTTACCGGGTGTTGTGTATGTGTGTGTGTGTGTGTGTGTGTGTGTGTGTGTGAGAGAAGAAAGATAGATAGATAGATAGATAGAAAGAAAGAATGTATGTGTGTGTGTGTTAGAAAGAGAGAGAAGAAAGATAAATAGATAGATACATAGAGTGTGTGTGTGTGTGTGTGTGTGAAGAAAGAAAGATAGATAAATAGAGAGAGAGAGAGAGAGAGAGAGAGAGAGAGAGAGAGAGAGAGAGAGAGAGAGAGTGTGTGTGTTTGTGTGTGTGTGTGTATTCTCTATCACTCCTGCATGTATTATTTATTTGTTTTTTTCGTGTCTCATTCCGTTTCTTTTCTGAGTTTTGTGTCGTTCATATTTAATTTGTTTTGTTTTTCTCTGCATAATTATATCTTTGGTTTGGTTTGGTTGGTTGGTTTCTATTTTTCATGTCTGTCTGTCTGTCTGTCTGTCTGTCTGTCTGTCTGTCTGTCTGTCTGTCTGTCTGTCTGTCTGTCTGTCTGTCTGTCTGTCTGTCTGTCTGTCTGTCTGTCTGTCTGTCTGTCTGTCTGTCTGTCTGTCTGTCTGTCTGTCTGTCTGTCTGTCTGTCTGTCTGTCTGTCTGTCTGTCTGTCTGTCTGTCTGTCTGTCTGTCTGTCTGTCTGTCTGTCTGTCTGTCTGTCTGTCTGTCTGTCTGTCTGTCTGTCTGTCTGTCTGTCTGTCTGTCTGTCTGTCTGTCTGTCTGTCTGTCTGTCTGTCTGTCTGTCTGTCTGTCTGTCTGTCTGTCTGTCTGTCTGTCTGTCTGTCTGTCTGTCTGTCTGTCTGTCTGTCTGTCTGTCTGTCTGTCTGTCTGTCTGTCTGTCTGTCTGTCTGTCTGTCTGTCTGTCTGTCTGTCTGTCTGTCTGTCTGTCTGTCTGTCTGTCTGTCTGTCTGTCTGTCTGTCTGTCTGTCTGTCTGTCTGTCTGTCTGTCTGTCTGTCTGTCTGTCTGTCTGTCTGTCTGTCTGTCTGTCTGTCTGTCTGTCTGTCTGTCTGTCTGTCTGTCTGTCTGTCTGTCTGTCTGTCTGTCTGTCTGTCTGTCTGTCTGTCTGTCTGTCTGTCTGTCTGTCTGTCTGTCTGTCTGTCTGTCTGTCTGTCTGTCTGTCTGTCTGTCTGTCTGTCTGTCTGTCTGTCTGTCTGTCTGTCTGTCTGTCTGTCTGTCTGTCTGTCTGTCTGTCTGTCTGTCTGTCTGTCTGTCTGTCTGTCTGTCTGTCTGTCTGTCTGTCTGTCTGTCTGTCTGTCTGTCTGTCTGTCTGTCTGTCTGTCTGTCTGTCTGTCTGTCTGTCTGTCTGTCTGTCTGTCTGTCTGTCTGTCTGTCTGTCTGTCTGTCTGTCTGTCTGTCTGTCTGTCTGTCTGTCTGTCTGTCTGTCTGTCTGTCTGTCTGTCTGTCTGTCTGTCTGTCTGTCTGTCTGTCTGTCTGTCTGTCTGTCTGTCTGTCTGTCTGTCTGTCTGTCTGTCTGTCTGTCTGTCTGTCTGTCTGTCTGTCTGTCTGTCTGTCTGTCTGTCTGTCTGTCTGTCTGTCTGTCTGTCTGTCTGTCTGTCTGTCTGTCTGTCTGTCTGTCTGTCTGTCTGTCTGTCTGTCTGTCTGTCTGTCTGTCTGTCTGTCTGTCTGTCTGTCTGTCTGTCTGTCTGTCTGTCTGTCTGTCTGTCTGTCTGTCTGTCTGTCTGTCTGTCTGTCTGTCTGTCTGTCTGTCTGTCTGTCTGTCTGTCTGTCTGTCTGTCTGTCTGTCTGTCTGTCTGTCTGTCTGTCTGTCTGTCTGTCTGTCTGTCTGTCTGTCTGTCTGTCTGTCTGTCTGTCTGTCTGTCTGTCTGTCTGTCTGTCTGTCTGTCTGTCTGTCTGTCTGTCTGTCTGTCTGTCTGTCTGTCTGTCTGTCTGTCTGTCTGTCTGTCTGTCTGTCTGTCTGTCTGTCTGTCTGTCTGTCTGTCTGTCTGTCTGTCTGTCTGTCTGTCTGTCTGTCTGTCTGTCTGTCTGTCTGTCTGTCTGTCTGTCTGTCTGTCTGTCTGTCTGTCTGTCTGTCTGTCTGTCTGTCTGTCTGTCTGTCTGTCTGTCTGTCTGTCTGTCTGTCTGTCTGTCTGTCTGTCTGTCTGTCTGTCTGTCTGTCTGTCTGTCTGTCTGTCTGTCTGTCTGTCTGTCTGTCTGTCTGTCTGTCTGTCTGTCTGTCTGTCTGTCTGTCTGTCTGTCTGTCTGTCTGTCTGTCTGTCTGTCTGTCTGTCTGTCTGTCTGTCTGTCTGTCTGTCTGTCTGTCTGTCTGTCTGTCTGTCTGTCTGTCTGTCTGTCTGTCTGTCTGTCTGTCTGTCTGTCTGTCTGTCTGTCTGTCTGTCTGTCTGTCTGTCTGTCTGTCTGTCTGTCTGTCTGTCTGTCTGTCTGTCTGTCTGTCTGTCTGTCTGTCTGTCTGTCTGTCTGTCTGTCTGTCTGTCTGTCTGTCTGTCTGTCTGTCTGTCTGTCTGTCTGTCTGTCTGTCTGTCTGTCTGTCTGTCTGTCTGTCTGTCTGTCTGTCTGTCTGTCTGTCTGTCTGTCTGTCTGTCTGTCTGTCTGTCTGTCTGTCTGTCTGTCTGTCTGTCTGTCTGTCTGTCTGTCTGTCTGTCTGTCTGTCTGTCTGTCTGTCTGTCTGTCTGTCTGTCTGTCTGTCTGTCTGTCTGTCTGTCTGTCTGTCTGTCTGTCTGTCTGTCTGTCTGTCTGTCTGTCTGTCTGTCTGTCTGTCTGTCTGTCTGTCTGTCTGTCTGTCTGTCTGTCTGTCTGTCTGTCTGTCTGTCTGTCTGTCTGTCTGTCTGTCTGTCTGTCTGTCTGTCTGTCTGTCTGTCTGTCTGTCTGTCTGTCTGTCTGTCTGTCTGTCTGTCTGTCTGTCTGTCTGTCTGTCTGTCTGTCTGTCTGTCTGTCTGTCTGTCTGTCTGTCTGTCTGTCTGTCTGTCTGTCTGTCTGTCTGTCTGTCTGTCTGTCTGTCTGTCTGTCTGTCTGTCTGTCTGTCTGTCTGTCTGTCTGTCTGTCTGTCTGTCTGTCTGTCTGTCTGTCTGTCTGTCTGTCTGTCTGTCTGTCTGTCTGTCTGTCTGTCTGTCTGTCTGTCTGTCTGTCTGTCTGTCTGTCTGTCTGTCTGTCTGTCTGTCTGTCTGTCTGTCTGTCTGTCTGTCTGTCTGTCTGTCTGTCTGTCTGTCTGTCTGTCTGTCTGTCTGTCTGTCTGTCTGTCTGTCTGTCTGTCTGTCTGTCTGTCTGTCTGTCTGTCTGTCTGTCTGTCTGTCTGTCTGTCTGTCTGTCTGTCTGTCTGTCTGTCTGTCTGTCTGTCTGTCTGTCTGTCTGTCTGTCTGTCTGTCTGTCTGTCTGTCTGTCTGTCTGTCTGTCTGTCTGTCTGTCTGTCTGTCTGTCTGTCTGTCTGTCTGTCTGTCTGTCTGTCTGTCTGTCTGTCTGTCTGTCTGTCTGTCTGTCTGTCTGTCTGTCTGTCTGTCTGTCTGTCTGTCTGTCTGTCTGTCTGTCTGTCTGTCTGTCTGTCTGTCTGTCTGTCTGTCTGTCTGTCTGTCTGTCTGTCTGTCTGTCTGTCTGTCTGTCTGTCTGTCTGTCTGTCTGTCTGTCTGTCTGTCTGTCTGTCTGTCTGTCTGTCTGTCTGTCTGTCTGTCTGTCTGTCTGTCTGTCTGTCTGTCTGTCTGTCTGTCTGTCTGTCTGTCTGTCTGTCTGTCTGTCTGTCTGTCTGTCTGTCTGTCTGTCTGTCTGTCTGTCTGTCTGTCTGTCTGTCTGTCTGTCTGTCTGTCTGTCTGTCTGTCTGTCTGTCTGTCTGTCTGTCTGTCTGTCTGTCTGTCTGTCTGTCTGTCTGTCTGTCTGTCTGTCTGTCTGTCTGTCTGTCTGTCTGTCTGTCTGTCTGTCTGTCTGTCTGTCTGTCTGTCTGTCTGTCTGTCTGTCTGTCTGTCTGTCTGTCTGTCTGTCTGTCTGTCTGTCTGTCTGTCTGTCTGTCTGTCTGTCTGTCTGTCTGTCTGTCTGTCTGTCTGTCTGTCTGTCTGTCTGTCTGTCTGTCTGTCTGTCTGTCTGTCTGTCTGTCTGTCTGTCTGTCTGTCTGTCTGTCTGTCTGTCTGTCTGTCTGTCTGTCTGTCTGTCTGTCTGTCTGTCTGTCTGTCTGTCTGTCTGTCTGTCTGTCTGTCTGTCTGTCTGTCTGTCTGTCTGTCTGTCTGTCTGTCTGTCTGTCTGTCTGTCTGTCTGTCTGTCTGTCTGTCTGTCTGTCTGTCTGTCTGTCTGTCTGTCTGTCTGTCTGTCTGTCTGTCTGTCTGTCTGTCTGTCTGTCTGTCTGTCTGTCTGTCTGTCTGTCTGTCTGTCTGTCTGTCTGTCTGTCTGTCTGTCTGTCTGTCTGTCTGTCTGTCTGTCTGTCTGTCTGTCTGTCTGTCTGTCTGTCTGTCTGTCTGTCTGTCTGTCTGTCTGTCTGTCTGTCTGTCTGTCTGTCTGTCTGTCTGTCTGTCTGTCTGTCTGTCTGTCTGTCTGTCTGTCTGTCTGTCTGTCTGTCTGTCTGTCTGTCTGTCTGTCTGTCTGTCTGTCTGTCTGTCTGTCTGTCTGTCTGTCTGTCTGTCTGTCTGTCTGTCTGTCTGTCTGTCTGTCTGTCTGTCTGTCTGTCTGTCTGTCTGTCTGTCTGTCTGTCTGTCTGTCTGTCTGTCTGTCTGTCTGTCTGTCTGTCTGTCTGTCTGTCTGTCTGTCTGTCTGTCTGTCTGTCTGTCTG
>JAWZYT010001697.1:30000-45000 GCA_034508575.1 Petrolisthes manimaculis
AAAACTCGCGATTTGAGCATTAGGTCGAAAATCAAGGGGTCTGAATTTTGCCATACTTTCGCCAAGTCCTCGCTCTACGAGCGAATTCATTTTATTGTTCCTCTTTAATAGATTGAGGGAGAATCATCATCATCGTCAGCCATAATCACACACACACACACACGCACACCACAAGTATTTACCAACCACCTGCGAGGGAATAGTAACGAGAAATGATCCTGAGTACTTGTCATGGTACACTTGCTTCAGATAAAATATTCCAGTACCACACTTATAAACTCTTGTACTAATGATTAAGAGGGTATTGAATATCACCCAAGCAAGTATTTATGCAGAGAGAATTAATATATACATCAATACTGAGATACTATAATTCGATATGAGATGATTCAATGGGTATATATAATATTATAATTATATATATATATATATATATATATATATATATATATATATATATATATATATATATATATATGATTTTACTGCCCTAGGAAATTGTACGGTCATAACATCAGTAATGTTGTAATGTGTCTTGTTTATTATTAGTGACGACTGAGATGCATTGTGTTGTGAATATATGATAATTAATGCTTCCTTCACGAGTCATTTAGAGAATAATTTTCACCAAGGATCTCCCTCCCACACAGAGTAGTATAGACTGCACCAGTGTGTGTGTGTGTGTGTGTGTGTGTGTGTTTTATGACGTCAGGTGGTGTTACGATCAGCTGCTGAAAATTCGCCGTAGCTGCAGGTTTATTTCAGCTCCTGTCTGCCAAACTTTTAACGTCTCTTGGGAGGTGAAATTAATGGTGAAGGGCTACCGATTTCTCCAAGCCAAGATACATGTAATACAGATTTTCCCCACTCGTATACTGACTGAGGTACTCGTTTGTTTCCTGAAATGGTTTGGATGAATCAGGAGAAAAATTATAGACTCATTATTATTTTCACCTATATGGTACGACCGATGACGAGGGAAGGAGGAATATAAGTACACACACATGCACAAAGCACACACACACATGTACACACGCCATAGACATAAACAGAGGCACAGTCGTAATTACACACCCACACCCACACCCACACCCACACACACACACACACATACACACACACACACACACAGACACACACACACACACACACACACACTGAAGCACCGAGGTACCACCATAACAACTACCACAAAAATAAATTGATGGCCCGCACTCAAAAGGACTTCAGCGCAGATCCCCATAAAACAAAGTACATCCAAATAACCCACTCGGTGCCCAAGTGGATGGCACGACAAACTGATAAAATATAACAAGTACCGAGATTGCAAGCGGCTGGTTAGAGTGAGTGTGTGAGTATTGCACCAAGGAGTGATGATATACACGATAGCTTAAGGGACCCTGTGATGTAGTCGGAAAATTGGAGGTAAACGAGTCTTTTAATAGTCAGGAGGAATCAGGAGCCACCAGTTCTCATACACGATCACAGGTTCCTTAAGGGGAGATTCTTTTTTTGTTGGTGACTCGGAAGGAAGGTCTCCGATTCCTCCCAACAAATTATTAATCATCAATCGATCAATAAGAGGGAAAACTGTGACGTAGAGAGGATGGATAAAACAGATGAAAAAGACAAGAGTATACGGTACACTACATGTCATAATTGTGAGGGAAGCACTTAGGAGACATGATAGGTCCACGAAAATAATAATATAGTTCATAGGTAAAGCGAGGAATGGAGACGGATGAAGCAAACAGGATGAAGTACTGTTACACGATAGAATCCAGGCTGGTAGTAATAGTGGTGGTGGTGGTGGAGATAATATATATACAAGGAAGGAGTTGAAGTTGACACTCCCGTTTTTACTACACTGACAAGCGACTCTCCTCATTAACTTACCTTGGGCCACGTGAATGAAGATGTGATACTTGTGGGGGAAAGGGAGTGACTGCTAAGAATGTTGTTGTTTGTATGTTGGCTTGCTTGGAGAGGGACGCGTGTGTACATGACTGTCACTGTGCATGCTTGAAGGCACTATATAGCTTCTCTGCATGATGTTGTTGTTATTGTTGTTGCATGTTTCCATTTGCTACTGATTCACCCTCATCTGCAAAAAGGAAAAATTGGATCTTTATAATAATGGAAACGAAAATAATAATAATAATGGAAAAGACAGCGACAACGACAACGACAACGACAACGACAACGACAACGACAACGACAACGACAACGACAACGACAACAACAACAACAACAATAACAATAACAATAACAATAACAATAATAATAAAAATAAAAATAATAATAATAATAATAATAATAATAATCATAATCATAATCATAATAATAAAGATAATAATAATAATAATAATAATAATAATAATAATAATAATAATAATAATAATAATAATAATAATAATAATAATAATAATGATAAGGATGATGATGATAGCAAAAGAGATGACGGCAATAATGATGACGGCAATAATGATGACGAAGATGATGATGATGATGATGATGATTATGGTAATTTTAGTGATGCTATAATGTTGATGATAAGACAGAAAACGTTGCAAACAGTAATAATTATGACTTGGATAATTCCTTGTTTTTTTTATTTTTATGTACAGTCGGCATCAGGAATTCGTTGGTACACACACAGACACACACACAGACACACACACACACACACACACACACACACACACACACACACACACACACAGACACTTACTTAGGTACTTAGGTAGTTCTGCCAGGCAGCTCTCAGCCCCTCCACGAAGGAGCTCTCCGAGCCGCCGCCATAAAACTAACACTTGAACTCGGTTTTAATCACTTCATTTTCCAAATCATATGACTCAGTGAAGAGAAATGACTTTAATCTCCTCTTGAAAATGTCCACCGTTTCTGACACTTTGACACTGGCTGGTAAACTATTGTACAACCGGGGAGCACTATTTACAAACGCCCTGCGGCCAGCTTCTCGATAAAACCTTGGCTCAGAAAATCTATTCACTTCAACACTATGGCGAAGAGCCATGTCAGAGTCAATACTAAAGTCATTAAGCATGGTTCGTATATAGACAGGCTTACCAAATTTTATCGCCTGATATACCATAATATACTGTTTATAGATAATTCTCGCCTTGATAGGAAGCCAGTGTAATTCAATTAGCACTGGGGTAATTCTGTCTCTCCTAGATCGGCCCTTTATGAGTCTTGCAGCTCTATTCATGATTAATTGTAGTTTCTTCAGTAAATAATCAGGTAAACCATAATAAAATTATAGCGAGTTGCAGTAATCCAATTTACTTATTACATGATTATGGACCAGTTTTTTCATAGAGTCTTCATCTAGATATTTCCTTACAAATGCTATGTTTCTCAAATGATAACTAGTTACTTTGATTATACTACTTATATTATCTTTCAGTAATAATTCACTATCACTTAGTAGTACTCCAAGGTTCTTCACACACATACTGACCACAATATCCATGTTATTTACAATTAGGGATTGAATGTTTAATCTTACAAAGTCTATCCCACGGCCAACAAATAAACACTCAGTCTTATCTTCATTAAGTTTCAGTTGTCTAGAGTCCATCCACTGTTTAATGTCCAGTAAGATTGCACTAAGTTTTTCTTCCACACAACGTATATTAGTTAGAGACATATAAAACTGGGTATCATCAGCAAATAGTTTAAATTTTACTCCATGTCTCTCCAAAACACCAGACAGGCCTCTCGTATATACACTAAAGAGTATTGGCCCCAATACACTACCCTGAGGTACTCCTCTGGTCAGAGATCTCGAGTCAGAGAACTCGTCTCCTATCTGCACACAGTAGGTCCTACCCCCAAGATAGCTCTCAAGATAAGAGAGAGCAGTGCCTTCTATACCAATATTCGCACATTCACCGAGTAAAATGCTATGTACCACTGTGTCGAAAGCAGCACTCAGGTCCAATAGGATTAGTAGTCCACACTCTCCCCCATCCAAGAGTCTACGCATATCACTCACCACCATACACAGTGCTGTCTCAGTGGAATACAGACAGCGGTATGCAGACTGATTATCCGGAATTGCTCCTACAATATTCAGGTGGCTATTTAATTGTGCTAGGATAATACTTTCCAGTACTTTAGATTGAAATGTCAAGTTTGAGACAGGACGAAAGGAGCTTAGGCTTTGGGGGTCCAAGTTACCCTTCAACACTGGCTTGACAATAGCCCTCTTTTCTGACATTGGAAACACATGATTAGACACACTCAAGTTTACCATGTTAGTAGTGATAGACACCAACTTTCCAAAATTTTCACTATCAGCGATCAAGCTCATGGGCATAGGATCATTAGCACAATGTGTAAACTTTGCCTTCTTAATAACATCACCAACTACCTCCTCACTAACGACTTCAAATGTATGTAAATGCGTACTAGGCATTTGATCATTTCCTGCCCGACCAACAACTGTTTCACCATTAAAGGTAGCGATAATTCTGTTAATTTTATTGTCAAAAAAGTCCAAAAATTCACCCGCTAGATCAGCGTTGGAGTAACCCTCGGGTAATTTACACTTTTTCCTGTTGCCTGTTAAATTGTCTAATACGTTATAAAGTTTACTAATATCTCTGCCCGCTTGTAAAGATTTGTCTCTATAATAATCACGTTTTCTCTTAGTAATAAGTCTTTTCTCATAGTTACGCGCTTGATTGTATTCCTGTTTCCGTTGCTCAGTCTGATTTCTACGCCATAACCTTTCCTTCTTTTTCTTTTCTTTTTTAGCTTTCATTATTTCATCATTAAACCATGGAGAGTCATCTTTTACTATTATTTCCTTCGTGATTATTGGACACATACTATCATATTCTTTCCTAGGTATTATGTTATACAAGTCATATACATATTCAGGACAGTCTTTATATAGTAATTGATGGTTGCACAAATCATCAGACTTTCTTGCCATTTTATCATAGATAGACGATATTAATGTGTCACTGTTTAAATATCTCCTAGACCGCAAGCAAATGTTCTTCTTTTGTTTCCTATTTAAAGTAAGGGCCAGTTCAAATGTTACAAGTTTATGTACCGGAGAGAGGGAACATACGTCCTCCACGTTAATATTACGAACAAGATCACTGGATTCATTAGTTAATACCAGGTCAATTAAATGCCCACCAGCAGATGTCGGTTTATCTACACTATTCACTAGGTTAAATGATGTTATGGTGTCAACAAAATGAGAGACATAACGAGCTTCTAAGTCATCAAGCCACAGGTTAAAATCACCTAAAATAATAATGTTTGCGCTCACCATATCAATAGTTTCAAGAAATAGTCTGAATTCATTAATGAAAGTACCAGAATTAGTACTAGGCGGTCTATAAACCATTATAATTGTCATTCTATTTCCACCTATTTCACAGTTAATTTTTAGATGTTCAAAGGTTTCATATACATTCGAACTGCACTTTACTACCTTACTTATTGAATTTGTAATAAACAAACCCACCCCTCCTCCTCGACCTTCATTCCTAGGATTATTTATGAATGAATGTGTCACCGGGGTCATTTCTTCAATCACAGCACTGTCATAGTTCGAAAGCCAAGTCTCAGTGACAGCATATAAATCCAATTTTTTCACATTAATAGTATCACGAATTTCCAACGTTTTGTTTCTTACTGGCCGGAGGTTCGGATGCGAGAGTCGGAACTGGTAGCTCACACGATGCCGGGTGTATACGTTGGCAACGCTGAACTGGTGAAAGCGGGAGTGGAGGAGACTGTACAGTTGCCTCCAAAAATGTCGAGACACTCCCTGCTAGACTCTATAGCAGGTAGTATCTCGATATTTTTAGAGGAAACTGTACGATGAGAGGAAGTAATTACGCTCGTATTTCCACACGCTGTTTTTTTTTTTTTTTTTTGTTATTATGTTTCATGTTGAGGGAAACAAACAAACACACACACGGTTCTACGCTACTAATGTGAGGAAAACGTATTTTTCTTTGTTATATTTTTCTACGTGTTAAAAATGTCTTTACATTAACATATAAAGGACTTTTACTACCTACTGTATAATAATTTGATATTTGTGTTTTTTAAGAGTGGGTATAAGGTTTCATATTAACAGATATTTTAAGCACCGGATTATTTATATGAAGATATATTTATATACGGTATATAAATATTTTGTACGTGACTTGCTGGTATTTATATATATATATATACATTTTTGTAAAAAATTATGATTTCATTAACATCTTGTTATCAAAATATTCGAGTTTTAGTGAAAATATAGAATAATTTGTGTCGGTGTGTGTGTGTGTGTGTGTATGTGTGTGTATGTGTGTGTGTGTGTGTGTGTGTGTGTGTGTGTGTGTGTGTGTGTGTGTGTGTGTGTGTGTGTGTGTGTGAGAGAGAGAGAGAGAGAGAGAGAGAGAGAGAGAGAGACGTGAATTATGCAGCATCTGATACACACACACACACACACACACACACACACACACACACAAACACACACACACACACACCAATGAGAATTACTATTACATAAAAACAACCCTGCAACCAAAACCTTGACTAAAAAAACAGTATATAAAAAAAATAGTTGAAAATCCTCCGAGATCAAATGGACAAACTATTCAATAAGATACATCATCATTATAATCATCTACAACCTCTATAATTATAAAGAACTGTGTGTGTGTGTCTATACGAGTGATGGACCAAGGGGGAAATATTCTGTTTACATATAGTAGAGAGAGAGAGAGAGAGAGGGGGACATGAGTTTCTATTGAATAACTTTACATCACTTGTATTACCATCATCATTATAATCATCTACAACCTCTATAATTATAAAGAACTGTGTGTGTGTGTCTATACGAGTGATGGACTAAGGGGGAAATATTCTGTTTACATATAGTAGAGAGAGAGAAAGAGAGGGGGACATGAGTTTCTATTGAATAACTTTACATCAATTTCATTACTTCACCTTCTGAGATTCTGTTTGGTTGGGAGGTTGGATAGATGGATGGGTAGTTGGTTGGTTGGTTGGTTGGGTAGTTGGTTGGTTGGGAAGTTGGATAGATGGATGGGTGGTTGGGAGGTTGGAAAGATGGTTGGGTAGTTGGTTGGTTGGTTGGTTGGTTAAATAGTTGGTTGGATGGTTGGTTGGTTGAATAGATAGTTGGGTGGTTGGGTGGTTGGGAGGTTGGATAGATGGATGCTTGGATGGGTGGGTGATAGGATGGATAGATGGTTGGTTGGTTGGGAGGTTGGATGGTTGAATAGATAGTTGGGTGGTTGGGAGGTTGGATAGATGGATGCTTTGATGGGTGGGTGATAGGATGGATAAATGGTTGGTTGGTTGGGTGACTGAGGGTTAAGTGTGTGTTGTGTAGTTAGCAGAGTAAGTATAAGGTTGGCTGATTGAAAGATTGTTTTTTTTTTTCACCTACTAGCTTACTGGGAGTCATGAAAATCGATGAATATACACACACCACATTCACAATTACACCATTCATACCAGCACAACAAACACACACACACACACACACACATACACCATTCAGTCCAGCACAACACACACACACACACACACACCATTCATCCCAGCACAACACACACACACACACACACACACACCATTCATACCAGCCCAAAAAACAAACAAAGAAACAAACACACACACACACACCAGGAAACAGACGTAATGGAGTCTTACATCCCACTGGAAGAGGGATTATAAGAATATTTTACCGACTAGGGAAAACAAACATTTTTATAACTCCCTGACCCCCTCTTTCTGCCCCCCACCCCCTGCTCATTGCCCCCCTTACCCCTCTTCCTACTCCTTGCCCCCACCCCCCCTTTTCCTTGCCCCTCCTCTCCTTACTCCCCACTTGATTCCTTGTCCTTGCTACTTATTTACTTTTCTTCTCTCTGTTTCACTCCTTTCTTACCTTGCATCACATTATTTTCTTCGTCGTCTTTCTTTACTATTCCTGCTTGCTCCCCCCACCACCCTAGTCCCCCTCCTCCCTCTCTCTCTCTCTCACTCACACACACACATACATATACATGCAAACTAACTCTAACTCACTCACTCTCTCTCTCTTTCTTTCTCTCTCTCTCTCTCAATTATCATATATCTCTCTCAATTAGAACTTTCAGCATGGTTCATACTGGAAGAGAAGGTGGTGTGTGTGTGTGTGTGTGTGTGTGTGTGTGTGTGTAATGGTCTCAAAAATAGTAATTATGTTTTCTCTGGATTTTCGTAATCATATGGTTATATTGAAATTTTGAAAATGAACCCTTTTTATTGAGGGTGAACCCCTCGGTTGAACCCCCTCTCGGTTGAACCTCTTAAATATTGGTTGAACCCCTTTTAAGAAGTGGTCAACCCAAGAAGAAAAAAAAATAATAATAATAAATGATTCAATGTCGGTAAAAGAAAATGGATGGGAGGAAGAGAGTGAGTGAGTGAGTGAGTGAGTTAAACCCCTTTTAAGAAGTGGTCGCCCCAAGAACAATAATTACGATAAAACCTAGAGCTCTCGGCTTAGGCTGGAGTTAAAAATGTTCTATGTATATGTTTATATTTTACTCTGACTAACATTCTACTATTTTTTCTGATGTCCAGGGGTTAAAATATATTTGAAAGTTTCCATAAACAAAAAATTACGTCTTTTATAATATTTATATTTATACATAGATATACGAACCAGAAAATGTAAATGTCAAAGGTTATGAATAAATGGGGTGCGGGATTAGGGGACAGGCTTGGGGGGGAGTAGGGGGACAGTCTTGGGTTTGGGGGGAGTAGGGGGACAGGCTTGGGGAGGGTTAGGGGGATACGGGAATAGGGGACAGGCTTTCTACCCACCCCAAGCCTGTCCCCTAATCCTGCACCCCCCTTAAGGTACGAACGATCTCATTAAGGGGGTGCGAGAATAGGGGGACGGGTTGGTTTAGGAGACAGGCTTAATTAAGGAACCTGTGATCGTGTGTGAGAATTGGAGGCTTCTGATTCCTCCTGACTATACCACGAAACAAGCTCCTTTCATATAGGTGTGTGTGTGTGTGTGTGTGTGTGTTAGAGAGAGAGGGAGGGAGAGATAATGTGTGTGTTGTGTGTGTGTGTGTGTGTGTGTTAGAGAGGGAGGGAGAGATAATGTGTGTGTTGTGTTGTGTGTGTGTGTGTTAGAGAGGGAGGGAGGGAGAGATAATGTGTGTGTTGTGTGTGTGTGTGTGTGTGTGTGTGTGTGTTAGAGAGGGAGGGAGAGATAATGTGTGTGTTGTGTGTGTGTTGTGTGTGTGTGTGTGTGTGTTAGAGAGGGAGGGAGAGATAATGTGTGTGTTGTGTGTGTGTGTGTGTGTGTGTGTTAGAGAGGGAGGGAGAGAGATAATGTGTGTGTTGTGTGTGTGTGTGTGTGTGTGTGTGTTAGAGAGGGAGGGAGGGAGAGATAATGTGTGTGTTGTGTGTGTGTGTGTGTGTGACTATACCACGAAACAAGCCCCTTACATATAGATGTGTGTGTGTGTGTGTTTCGTGGCAATATTTGAAGAACTTAATAATAATAATAATATACCTCCAATTTATAATGAGGAAATTTGGTGTTGGTAAATTTGGAGCAACTGAATCCTCAAACTATTCCAAGCATCAGCAGAACACCATTATAAAATTCCTCTCCTGGTGCTGTTGTTTCCTGGCTTACTTTGGAGGAATCAAGGCACTCCAATGTAACAAGAGCGAATTACCACGTTGGAAATATTCTGCACTGCCAAAGATTGAAAAAAGGAGAATGAATGAAGATGTGAAGAAATGAACAAAGCAATTTCTCACTCCTTAAATTAATTAACTGCAAAGAATACACTCATACACTCATAGAATTCACACGTACGTACTTACATACACCACACTTGATTTTACACACACGCGCACACACACACACACACACACACACGCACGGGAGAACACTGAATAATGCAAATTTTATTATTATATTATGAGATTACACTCAGTAGCAATTCAGACGAAGAAGCCGTGTGTGTGTGTGTGTGTGTGTGTGTGTGTGTGTGTGTGTGTAAACTGTCTCTCTCTCTCTCTCTCTCTCTCTCTCTCACTTTTTCGCTCTTCCAAAGCTCTCGTCTCTTTTATTTCCCTGAAGATAAACGAGAACATAACATCAGATAAACGTGAATAATTTTAAAACATGATCTCTCTCCTGCCTCCTTCCCTCCCTCCGACCCCCCCCCCCCCCTTCCTTCTTACCCTCCCTCCCTCCGACCCCACCCCCCCTTCCTTCTTACCCTCCCTCCCTCCGACCCCCCCCCCCTTCCTTCTTACCCTCCCTCCCTCCGACCCCCCCCCCCCTTCCTTCTTACCCTCCCTCCCTTCCTCGACGCGTGTAAATCCCAACCAGGATCATCACGATAAGAAACGTAGACTGCACGGGAAGGGAGGTAAAGTCGAGGCTAATCCCAATATTTTGATGTTTGGGCACGCGACACACATTCATTCCATAGCAACTTGATTAAGGGGATACCGGTGTGTGTGTGTGTGTATATATATATATATATATATATATATATATATATATATATATATATATATATATATATATATATATATATATATATATATATATATATATATATATATATATATATATATATATATATGATTCATATTGACAAGTATGTTGTGTGGGTGGAAGGTAAACACAGGATAGAGCTTCGAGTTATTTATTTCTCTTACGTTTCGGACTACACAGAGTCCATCTTCAGAGAGAAATGACATAGGGAAGAGCATGGCCCAGGTTATATGAACATAAAGCTGACGTAAGGAAACACAACACAGCTAATTCATTGGTACTACAAATTGAACAATGCAATAATTTACCCGGATGGGAGGGTTCATCAATCATTCACAGTGGTTTGGAAAAGAAAATGAGGAAAGCATTAGAAGCAGCATACATTTGTACAAAGAATGTTCATAATCATAGGGAAGGATTTATGAAATGGTGTAGATACTCAGCCAATATAGCCCTGGAGTAATAAAGAAAGGACGGGGTGAGGTGAGGTCAGGTGAGGTGAGGTTAAGTAGTGGCAGGTGCAGTGTAGGCCACCACCGGTATATATAGCTCTGGTACCCTCTTCCCTATGTCATTTCTCTCTGAAGATGGACTCTGTGTAGTCCGAAATAAATAAATAACTCGAAGCTCTATCCTGTGTTTACCTTCCTCCCACAACATATATATATATAATTATACAGTGTACTTTTGGTGAAATTGGAAGTGTCTTGTATCCTCCAAAGTGTGCCAGGAAACATGTACTGAAGGACCAGATTACAGCAAACGTAATGGTGGTGTCCTGTTACTTGGAATATTTTGGAGGATCATGATACTCCAAATTTACCCCCAACAAACAACCTCGTGCTTTATACCGCCTTTATTAATTAATGGGAGTAATATAATGTTTGGTTGGTGAATTGGATAATTGATTTTTAATTCCTCCAACACAGACTCGCTCATATATACTATTGATAACACGATATCTATCTCTGTCTCTCTCTAACTCTCTCTCTCTCCTCTCCCTCTCCCTCTATCTCTGTCTCTGTCTCTCTCTTTCTCTCTCTCTCTCTCTCTCTCTCTCTCTCTCTCTCTCTCTCTCTCTCTCTCTCTCTCTCTCTCTCTCTCCATTCATGCTTCTCTCCCCAATTCATCTCCATCATCTCGCCAATTCGGAGGCCTCCCAACACAACACCCCCATCCACCTTCAACCCTCAGTAAAAACGTGCAGGGGAAAGATGATCAAAGGGAAGGGGGGCGAGAGAGGAGGTGAGATGGCCTGGCCCCACGTATCTGCCTTTGATGGAGGAGAGGGGGGGGAGGGAAGAGAGGAGGGAGGGGGGTAGGGAAGAGAAAGGGGTCGCCGCGCCTCACTAAAGATAACCGCTAATCATGGCACACCTTAGATGCGCCGCCGCTGCCTGGCTTCAACAATAGATGGATGGTCCTACGTTCCAATATTTGTTGTGGCCTTCTTACACAGTTCTGTCTTCGATGCGTTGCCCATTATTTTTTTTATTTATTTTTTTTTATCTGACAGGAAACCAACACTTCATGTCCTGTATAACTGAGTTTGGTTTCCTCGAACTCATTTGCAGGACTATCTTCTAATTCTGTGACAAAATATTAGTCTCCCTCAGATGAGTATCCTCCCTTATACCACCATCACCATCACCACTACTACCACCACCACCACCAACACCACCACTACCACCAAAATCATCATCACCACCACCAACACCACCAACAACACCAACACCACCACCAACATCACCATCACCACCACCATCACCACCACCTGCTCTGCTCGTCACATTACACATTGAGGTAACAGCCAGCACCTCAACTGGTACTAATGAAGCCTCTCCTCACCTGTCTTCCCTTCCTCCTCCTCCTTCACCTGTATATGACTCTAGCCTTCTCTCGTTTACCTGTCCTAACTCTCCTTTATCACCTGTTCCTCAACTTCTCCCTTACATGTTCCTCCTCACCTCACCTTCCCCCTTGCCCACTACCCACACACTTCCTCACCTACCCACACACCTCCTCACCTACCCACACACCACCTCAACTACCCCCTACCCACCCACCTCCTCACCTACCCCCTACCCACACACCTCCTCACCTACCCCCTACCCACCCACCTCCTCACCTGCCTTCCTCTCGTCCCTCACCTGTCTTGTCATATTTCACACCTGTCACACTATTTTAAGTCTGTGTACTTAACTTCTCTCCTTCATTAAAGACGAATATGATAGTCATAAATAATGTTTTTTATTTCAATAATCCTTTCCTACATGGATGAAGGGAATTAAGTTCATTCTATTGGATTATAAATATTTCTAACTGCGAATATAACTAACTATCTGTGTTTAGGCTGAGCTTTAATGACTAAGGTAATATCACTCTATATCACAAACACAGTAATATCATCAAAAGTTAACGATAATACCATAAACATTGTATATATAATTAATGGTCAAAGAAGAAAGGATTACCATGTCAAGGAATTGAGACCAATAAACTCACAATACAAACAAAAAACACACACACACTCACAAAAGAGTAATATATTTACTTGCCCCAAACTCACTGACATAAATAAAATAAAAAAACTCCTTCCTCCCTTAATTAAGACCCTGTGATGTAGTCAGAATATTGGAGGTAAAAACGAGTCCTTCAAATATTGCCACGAATCAGCTTGAAGCCTCCAAGTTTCATATACACGATCAGATCACAGGGCCCTTAATGAAGTAAAAGAGGTGAGAGAGTTCGTTTGTACCCATCCCCAATCCTCTCCTTCCTCCTCCTCTTCCTTTGTGCCCCTTCCCCCCCTACCAGTGAGAAAAATAGGTGAGGGAGTTCGTTTGTACCCCTCCTTCCCCCTTCCTCCCCCAGCTCCCCATCCCCCTCCTATGTACCCCCTTCCCCTTCCCCCCCCTTTCTACCAGTGAGACAATGAAATCCCAAACAACAGCAAGTTCCACAGGGCCTGACTTTCCTACCCGTCTTTTAGGAAATCCCTGTTACGTGTCTGTTGTCTGGTGTGGGTGTGTGTGTGTGTGTTGTGAGGAGGAGTTGGTGTTTATAGAGTACAGGATGACGCACAAATCCGCTGACAGAAAAAAGTATTAATTTCTTTCATATTCGCTGACGTGATTAATAATAAATAATAATAATAAATAATAATTATAAATAATAAATAATAAATAATAATAATAATAATAATAATAATAATAATAATAATAATAATAATAATAATAATAATTATAATAATAATAATAAAAGTAGTGTGCAGAAGTCTGTGGTTGTGAAGCCAATAGTCTCGAACAGCATGAATTCACGAGCTCAGGTAAGTAACCAAACAAATAAACGTAAATATAAAATAGTTATATTTTAGTCAAAATACATAGTATATTTGCATTATTTATATTTTTTTAATAATCATAATAATTACCTATTATTTTCTCTTGTTCTGTGTCTTTGTAGGTTGACTTGATTGATATGCAGAGTCAGCCAGATGGGAAGTACAGTTTCATTTTCAACTACTAGGATCACTTGACTAAGATGATATGCCTTCGAGCCCTACATTTTAAAACTGCGGAGGAGGTAGCTTTTCACCTGACCTGGTTGACATTTTCTGTGATAAAGGAGCCCCCCATATTCTGCAATCTGACAATGGGAGAGAATGTTCAAATAAGCTAATCAAAGAAGTTCTGGTTATGTGGCCAGAGTGTAAGCTAGTGCATGGGAAATGAAGATATTCGCAATCACAGGGGTCGGTGGAACGAGCAAACAGAGATGTTGAAGCAATTCTCGCATGCTGGATGAAAGACAACAACACTACACAATGGTCACAGGGACTGCGTTTCGTTCAGTGGCAGAAAAACACACGCTTCCATTCTGGAATTGGCAGAACACCTTATGAAGCCATGTACTGTACGGAGAAAAGGCTTGGCTTGGTATTTCTGCAGCTAATATACCACAAGAAATAATGCAAGGCATGGAAACAGATCAACAGCTTGCAGAAGCACTCGATGAGGAGGATCCAAATGTAGAACAGGAGAGAAGTGCTGAAAATTATGCCATAAAATGCAACTCGTGTGGTCAAAACATTCCATGTCATCCTTCTGGTCCTTGTTTACTTGTGAATGATAATGTTGATGACCCTGTGCTTTGTTGCTTATGTAATAAAAATCGGAACATTCAGATTGAACAAAGGGAATCGAAAATAGAACAGGAGAAGCAAGCTATGAAAATGAAGAAGTAACAAAGGATCGCGAAGTAAGTCTGCGAGAAGTGGCTATTGGAGATTCGATGGGGCATGGCCAGGGGATCAGTTGCACCCAGTCATGTCGGAACAGACGCTGCAAAGGCTTCAAAAACGAAGTATTGTGCAACAGTAGATGTAAATGCAGCGTCTC
>JAWZYT010001697.1:50000-60000 GCA_034508575.1 Petrolisthes manimaculis
ACATTTTTTTTTTTTTTTTATATATTAACAAAGATGAGGACAAAGGCCACAGGCCCGCTTACCGTCCTCATCTACATAGTACAGTGAGAGAGTGGTCCAAAATCATGTCCAATTTCGTTCGAGATGCCCCGACACATTGCGTTTGAAGGTACATAAGTCGTAGAAAGGTGGAAAGATGGATGAAGGTAGAGTGTTCCAGAGTTGACCAGTTGTGTATATGAAAGACTGAGAGTACCGGTTAACTCTTGCATGAGGGAGTTGGACAGAAAAGGGGTGAGAACGAGAGGCTTGACGAGTGTTGCATGTTCTCCTGAGGGGAGGAAGCATACATTGAGAGAGTTCAGAAGAACAATGTCCAGTGTAATAGCGATAGAAGAGAGAAAGTGATGCAACACTGCGGCGAAGAGAGAGAGGTTGTAGTGAATCAGTAAGAGGAGGAGAGTTGATGAGACAAAAGGCCTTTGATTCCACCTTGTCCAGTAGTGTTGTGAAGGTTGATCCCCCCCACACATGAGAGCCATACTCCATACAGGGACGGATGAGACCCCTGTACAGAGACAGTAACTGTGTGGGGGTGAAGTATTCACAGAATCTGCACACCACACCTAACTTCTTTGAGGCGATTTTAGTAAGAGAGGTAATGTGATCT
This sequence comes from Petrolisthes manimaculis, assembly GCA_034508575.1. NCBI lineage: Eukaryota > Metazoa > Arthropoda > Malacostraca > Decapoda > Porcellanidae > Petrolisthes > Petrolisthes manimaculis. The sequence continues at coordinate 50,650 of JAWZYT010001697.1, forward strand.
CTCCAGGAGAGATTATGAGAGAAAGAGACTCCAAGAATATTAAGAGAAGAGGAAAGGTCAAGTTGTGTATCGTTAAAGGAGAGGGGATAGACATCAGGAAGATTAGTACGAGTTAAAAGATGAAGGAACTGTCTTTTAGAGGCATTGATAACAACAAGGTTCTCTCTGCCCCAGTTAGAGATGAGGGAAAGATCAGAAGTCAGGCGTGCTACTGCATCATCACGTGATGTGGAGAGGAGCTGCTGGGATGGACGGTTGTCAAAATGAGTGGAGTAGTGTAGGGTGGAATCATCAGCATAAGAGTGGATAGGGGAAGAGGTACAGTTAAGAAGGTCATTAATGAACAAAAGAAAGAGGGTGGGTGATAGAACAGAACCCTGAGGAACACCACTATTGATAGCCTTGGAAGAAGAACAGTGACCATCTACAACAGCAGCTATAGAACGGTCAGAATGGAAATCAGAGATAAAGGTGCAGAGAGAGGGATAGAAACCGAATGAGAGCAGTTTGGAGATTAAAGCTTTGTGCCAGACTCTATCAAAAGCTTTGGATATGTCGAGGGCAACAGTAAAAGTTTCACCAAAGTTCCGAAAGGAGGATGACCATGAATCAGAGAGGAGGGATAGAAGATCGCCAGTAGATCGTCCCTGACGGAAACCATACTGGCGATCTGAAAGAAGGTCATGACAAATAAGGTGCTTATGAATTTTGAGGTTAAGAATAGATTCGAAGACTTTAGATAGACATGAGGTCAGAGCAATAGGGCGATAGTTGGAGGGTTGGGAACGGTCTCCTTTTTTCGGAACAGGTTGGATCAGAGCAAACTTCCAGCAAAAAGGAAAAGTGTTAAATGATAGACATAGACGGAACAGTTTGCCTAGGCAGGGTGTCAGCACGGAAGCACAGTTCTTGAGAACAACAGGAGGAATCCCATCAAGTCCGTACGCCTTCCGAGTGTTAAGGCCAGAGAGGGCAGAAAATACTTCCTTTGAAGATATTCTAATGGCAGGCATAAGTAAGTCAGAGGGGGGTGGAGTTGGAGGAACAGAGCCGAAATCGTCCAGTGTAGAGTTAGAGGCAAAGGTTTGAGAGAAGAGTTCAGCTTTATCAGTTGAAGAGATAGCAACATTTCCATCAGGAAGGATGAGGGGAGGGAAAGAGGAAGAAGTAAAGTTACTGGAGAGATTTTTGGCTAGATGCCAGAAAGAACGAGAGGTGGAGGAGTTGGACAGGTCATTGCACTTGGCACGGATGAAGGATTTTTTGGTTAGTCGGAGAACAGATTTGGCGCGATTCCGGGCAGAGATATACAGAGCACGAGATTCATCAGTTTGAAGGCGTCGGTGCCGTCTGAAAGCTACCTCCTTGTTGTGGACAGCAGTAGAACAAGCGTGATTAAACCAAGATTTTCGTGAATTAGTAAGAGGGAAAGAATATGGAATGTATGCCTCCATGCCCGAGATGATCACCTCCGAGATGTGTGCAGCACTCTCTGAGGGACCCCGGCCACGAAAGCAAAAATCACTCCATGGGAAATCTTGAAAGTACTGCCTCAGATCATCCCAGCCAGCAGCGCTGTAGTGCCACAGACGCCGCTTGCTGGGAGGGTCCAAAGGTCTTACAGGAGCGATAGGACAGGATACTGAAATAAGATTGTGATCGGAGGAGCCCAAAGGAGAGAAAAGTTCAACAGAATAAGCAGAAGGATGAGAGGTTAGGAATAAGTCAAGGATATTGGGCTGATCTCCAAGGCGGTCTGGAATACGGGTAGGGTACTGAATTAACTGCTCTAGGTCGTTGAGGATAGAAAAAGTAAAGGCTTGTTCACCAGGTGGATCAGTGAAGGGAGATGAAAGCCAAAGGCGGTGGTGAACGTTGAAATCTCCTAAAATGGAGATTTTTGAGAAAGGAGAATGGGATAGAATGTGTTCCACTTTTGAAGTAAGATAGTCGAAGAATTTTGTATAGTCAGTAGAGTTAGGAGAGAGATATACAGCACAGATGTATTTAGTTTGAGAGTAGCAGGTTAGCCGAAGCCAGATAGTTGAGAAATCAGAAGAGTCAAGTTCGGGAACACGAGAACAAGTGAGGTCGTTGCGTACGTATACGCAACATCCGCCTTTGGCACGAAACTGAGGATAGAGAAAGTAAGAGGAGACAGAGTAGGGGTTGCTGTTAGTTGATGCTGAGATCTGGGTCTCGGTGAGGAAGAGAAGATGAGGTTTAGCGGAGAAGAGGTGGTGTTGAACAGAGGAGAAGTTAGAGGAAAGACCGAGAATGTTGCAAAAGTTGATAAAGAGTGTGTCAGACAATGATCCAGGGCATCTCGGGGGGTCGTCAACAAATGGTCCAGACTGAGGGGAGTTTATTGACCCATCCCCAGGGGCCTCCGAGGCTTGGTTACTAATTCTATTCATAGTTTTTTTTAATTTTGGGGGATATCATTTGGACAAAGGGTGTGGTGTGTAGCGTGTTTGTATATATTGTGTAAATAGAGAGAGTGATGTTTTTGGGAATATGTTGGACTACTCTCGGTGTATGTGAGACACGAATAAGTTCAGCAAAGGTGGACAGACAGGTGAAACGGGAGTTCCAACCCTCCCTATCACCAGTCCAGCGTCCACCCTAGGAATACTGCCCTGTTTGGTTGGTGTCTCCAACCTCCTCCTCCATACATATATATATACATACATTACATACATACATACATACATACATAATCATACATGGGAGACATATATACATTCATACAGAATTACATGGGAGAAATATACATATACACAATTTCACAGGGGAGACGGATACATACTTATATACATACATACATACATACATACACATGAGAGACACACACATACTGTATAGTCACAGTTACACATTCGAGACATACATACATATATACATTCACAATTACATATGAGAGACATACATACATATACACACACACACACACACACAAGGCAGGGTTAAGGTTAATCTAACTAGGACAATTGGTCAACGTCACTCCCTGCCTCCTTGAACACAGTACATACATACATACATACATACATACTGGTAATAAATAGTGTGTCACAGTATATATACACCATAAACATTATCTAGGGCATATTATAACAAATACAGGTAACGTTTCCCAGCGTATAAAAACACAATAAACGTTTTCTTAGCATATAGAAACACAATAAACGTTTTCCCAGCATATATGAACACACAAATTACGTTTTCCTAACATATATAAAAATATTAAACGCTTTCCTAGCATATATAAAAACACAGTAAACGTTTTCCCAGCATATAAACAAACAATAAACGTTTTTCTAACATATAGAAAAACATTAAACTTTTCCCAGCATATATAAACACAATTTACGTTTTCCAAGCATAATTATATAAATACAATAAATGTTTTGCTGGTGTATAATAATTATGTACCCAACTGGTGACCTCTGGGATACTCTATACGTTGCTTCACTTTTCCTCATTACTACTACGATCGACTTATTCTCCTTCAAACACAGTGACTATTATAGATATCTTGGACCTCTTTTTCTCCCTCCTGAAGGTGAAGCAATAATATATACTGACCTCCTCTCAGCTATACTTCTGATCCCCCTACTGTAAATTTACCTTTCCCTTCCCTAACTACTCCCACCAACCCCTTCCTAATTATTATTTTCATGTCCCTCTTTCTCAGCTACTTCTAACCTCTTATTAACCTTTCTGTACCCTTTCCCAACTACTCGCAACCCTTCCTAACTTTCTTGACCTCATTTCCAGCAATTCCTGACCCCATCCCTGGTCCCTCCCTTCCCTCCCCTACCGTGACCTGACCAAAGGCGATAGAGGGTAGAAGCCATGACCACCTCAAATATTATAAAGGTGTGTGTGTATGTGTAGAGTGTGTGTGTAGAGTGTGTGTGTAGTGCGTGAGTGTGTAGAGTGTGTGTGTAGTGCGTGAGTGTGTGTAGTGCGTGAGTGTGTAAAGTGCGTGTGTGTGTAGTGTGTAGTGTGTGTGTGTGTGTATAGTGTGTGAGTGTGTAGTGTGTGAGTGTGTAGTGCGTGTGTGTGTAGTGTGTGTGTGTGTGTGTGTGTGTGTGTAATAGATAGCAGCATTAAATCATAGCACTAGAGGAATGTGTGTACAGTATTTGGGTGGGTGTTGGAGGGGAATGTGCGCGTGTGAAAGTTACGGTATTATTTTTCTCTCTGCATTTTTTCCTCTCTGCATTCTGGGGAGCACAATAATCTGCACGTACAGTTGGACACATGAAGGGGTGGTACAGCCCAGGTGAAAGATACTTGTCCCATTTGAGTAACCAGTGTCTATTATCAGGTACTTGTTTTTTATCACCATCCTCATTACTGACTTCTGACCCTGGTGTCTCCTATTTGGCACTAAGGAACTTGATATTGGGAGAAATGGACCATCTCTCACTTGGGCTGTACCATCCATTCATGTGTCCAACTGTACATACATATTATAAGTCTACAATTTTATCATATGCAGTATACGTTTTCATAAGTACAAAGTTAATTTTCTTTCATGTTCGTACATAGACAGGTAAAGACCTTTGTATAACCAAGTACACCTCTCCCCCCCCTTCCCTCCTACACACCCACACATATATATACATAGATCTCCGTGCTTATTAATACATGAATCAAACACATTCATATATATTGCAGACGCACACATATATACATACACATACACACATCTCACTCTCTTTCTCTCATTCTCTCTCTCTCTCTCTCTCTCTCTCACATGTGTCAAGTAATCCACACCAATCCATTAATCACCCACGTTTGCTCATTACAAGCGGGTCGGTAAGGCTGAAAATCCTATCTTCACATTAGCAGCTTTAATCCTAACACACAGGTAGACACAAGGTCGGGGCAAGGGAATACTAAACCACATGATTTTTTTTTTTTTACTTTTTTTTTATCTTGCTAATTTTTCTTTTTATTATTATTATTTTTTGTTTAATGTGCAAGTTAGTTGTGTAAATTTAAAGTGATTTGATTCTCTGTGTGTGTGTATGTCGGTATGTCTCTTTGTCTGTCTGTCTCTGTATGTATGACTATGTGTGTAATAATAATAATAATAATAATAATAATAATAATAAGCGGTTTATTGAATTGGCAGCCACAAGGCTGAAAATACACAAATAGATACATGGACATAAAATATAATAGATGAATAATATAATGAGAAATATGATAGATGTACAAATGATGTATGAGGAGTTAAGATGACATGTGTAACTTGATGTTATTTTTGTTAATTATTTCTACAATGGAAGGTATAGGACTGTGTTTGTAGCGGTCTGTTCGTGCCCTTATCGGTGTGAGGATGTTGGAGTGTCGTGTGGCTCGTCGTGGTGGTGGGAGGAGGGGGGGGGAAGCATCTCACGGTGCCTAGGGTGGTTCAGCAGTTGTTCGCTGAAACCCTTTAATATGGTAAGGTGTGCACTTTCCAGGGAGGTTATTTGTAGGGTGTTTAGGGCTTCTTTGTAGGTGGTATAACGGTTGCCCAGTGTGATACGGCAGGCTCTTTTCTGTATCCTCTCAAGTTGTTTTTTCTGTGTGCTATTGATGGCTTAAGACCAACTTGGGGCGGCATATGTAAGCTTGAGAAGAACAAACATTTGGTAGATAGCCCTCAGTTCACACTATGGTGTGCCTAGGGATTTAAGTCTTCTTATCATGTAGAGGTGATAAGAGGCTGACTGGGTGATGGTGGTGATATGCTGCTTCCAGTCTAGTTTGTTGTCTATTATAATCCCCAGGAGTTTGGTTGCCTCTACAACCTGGAGTGGGTGACCTCCTAGAGTGACTGCGGGTGGTGGTATAGGTATGGTGGATGTGTGGAAATGCATCACTACTGTCTTGTTGAGGTTGATGGTCACATTATTTGTCTCGGTCCACGACTGAAGGTTATTTATTTGTTGTTGGAGGTGGTGGTAGCTGGGTTGTGTGTTATCCACCACAACACCTACAGTGGAGTCATCCACATATTTCCAACGGTGTGGTGTGTCAGTCAGGGCATCGTTTATGAGGATGAGAAAACACAATGGGCCGACTTTAGTCCCTTGTGGTACACCTGACTTAATCTTCTGAGGTCCCGAAACAGCACCCTGATATCTGACCACCTGTTCCCTGCCTACCAGGAAATCTGACAACCAGGCTACCAGACCTGGATCCATCCCAATACTCAGTGCTTTATTAATTATTACATTATGATCTACTAAGTCAAAAGCTTTTTTGAAGTCAATAAATGCCAATGCAACTGAGGTTTTTCTAATTTCGATATTTTTATATATGAAATCTAGGAGGCTAATGAGACAGTGTGTGGTGGATGATGATTTCATATTGCCAAATTGTTGGTGATCGATGGCATTTGCAATGCTGGCTAAGGCCCAGTTGAAGACAAAGCTTTCACACAGCAGACTAGGGAGGGGTGTTATTGCAATTGGTCTTAGTTGATCGAATGACTGGGGGTTGGAAACTTTAGGTATTGGTGTTACATATGCTGTTTTCCAATCTGAAGGAAATTTACATTGGCTTAGGGATGCATTGATTATGGAACAAAGGGGGGTGGCAAGTTCAACAGCAAATTCTTTATATAATTTCATGGGTAGGTCAAGAGGGGTGGTGGAACGTTTGAGTTTAAAGCTTGAAAGCTTATAGGCAACCTCATGTGGATGTACTCTTGGTGACTGGTGGGAGGGGAGGTAGGCAGGTAGTTGGGATGGGTTGAGCTCAGGTAGTCTTTGACAGATAGTGGCAAAGTGGTCATTAATCAGGTTTACTGCTTCCTCACTGGTGTGTCCACTGGTACATGAGAAGGGGGCTGAGGTGTGATTTCCCATACCACATACATCCTTGACCTTCCTATACCACTGGCTGATGTTTGTCTGTTTCAGTTGCTGTAGTTTGTTTGGATAATGCCTGAGTTTAGCCATCTTTATCTCTCTGATGACTTTGTTTCGCAGTTGATTGAACCTCTCCTTGTTGGTGTAGAAGGCTCTCCTCCTTTGTTCTATGAGGCGTTTGATTCTGGGGGTCATCCAAGGCATGTCACACTGGTGGATTGTCATAATCTTTTCAGGGAAAAAGTACTGATAGGCTTGTGTGATGGTGGCTAAATAGTTTATCCACTTGGTGTTTACATCACTGACAGTTAACACTTCTGTCCATGGGTAACGTACCAACCATTGACCAAACTGCCTCATTAATGAGTCTGGTGTAGGACTATACTTCCTGGAGGTGGATGGTTCAGGGTGAGGGATGGTAGTGGATGGGGCCCACAGAATGGAGAAGTGGTTGCTCATCCCGACGGGTGGAAGTGGCTGCGGGGGGAGATACTGACCTGATATGTCAGTGATAATCTTGTCTAGGACACTTTGATTGTGGGTCGGGAAGTCAACAATCTGGGTGAGGGACAGTTCGTCTTCAAATACGGTGGTGTCAATTTCGTTGAAGTCCCCACAGATAACAATCTTTGCTGACTGATACCTGGTCCGTAATATGTCACTGGTGTTAATGACGTGTTCAATCAGTACTGCATGAGTCGGTGCACGTGGTGGATGGTAGACCAGGCAATAAATAATGGAGGCTGTGAGTCGAGGGTGGGAGGGAAGTGTTAATCTCACCCACAACACTTCAACTCCCTCAGGAATATTCACATTGAGGTGTTGGGGGCGGTATTTGTCATGAGTAAATAAGGCTACTCCGCCGCCTCTTTTGTCTTTCCTGAGATGGTGAAACAGGGTAAAGTTTTTAATATAACACAGTTCAGGAATTACTTGCCAGGCTTCGGTGATACACACAACATCAGCTGCAATGGATTTCACTGTAGACACTAACTCGTCCACCTTATTATTCAATGATGTCACATTTGATAAAAATAATGTGGGCAAAGCAAACCACAGACGAGGTACACAGATAAGGTTTCGTGGTTTGACTGTAGCAGCTTTCTTCTGTTTGTTGGCGGTGGTAATCACTGGTATTGGTCTGTGCTTGTTCCTACCTGCCTTACAACCCGAGGAGTTTTAGGTGAGTCATAACATCTCCCGGTGGGTACACAGATCCTTGTTTGAGTTGGAACAAAGCAGCACGGTGCGTGTGTGTGTGTGTGTGTGTGTGTGTGTGTGTGTGTGAATTTTACCTGTCAGTGTTTAATAGGAGAATAAGTTTAATGGGGTATGTGTTCTTTACCAACTAAATTATCCACCAGATAATCAACATTCTACATACAAGTTAACAATACCTATATACACCCGAATAACCAATCAATTATCCGACTAGCTAATCATGTACAGTTTCCCACACATGAAGCTGGTACGCCTCGCTACTTGTGAAATGGATACAACATGAAAGCAAGTGAGTAAAAGTTTTAGATTGTTGATAAGCAGCTGGTAATAATATTTTACTGTCTGCCTGTCAACAAACCACATCTTTTTTCACTTTCTTTTCTTTTGTAGCCAAGCACCTCACAAGTAACGAGCCATACCAGCTTCATGTGTGGCCAACTGTACGTACCAAACTAAGTAAATTGATTGATGAATGAAGAGATAATCACAGAATTGACATTTTAAAAGAAGGCACGAATCCGTCTTCTTCCTCCTTTTCTTCTCTTCCTCTTCCTCTTCCTCCTCCTCCTCCTTCACCATCATTACATTCCAACACTTTGCTGACATTTTTGTCTTGTTTTTGTTCTGATCCTGCGCCATTACTCGCTCCCATGACAAGCAATTAGCAGGGAAAGCCATTTTTAATCTGGGTCTGGCCTTGTCTCTCTCTCTCTCTCTCTCTCTCTCTCTCTCTCTCTCTCTCTCTCTCTCTCACTGTAGCACTTCCTCCTCCTCCTCCTCCTCCTCCTCCTTCGAAATTGTTTGTAAATAACCTAAATTGTGCTGTAATATCATGTATACCGTATCGTGACAGACGTTCACCGGGAAAATGTAAACCCAAGTGGTGGGATAACAAGATTCACACGAACCTATTAGCTAAAAAACGAGTCCATAATAAATTTAAAGAAACACAAGACGAGTCAGATAAGCTGGAATTCGATAGACTTAGACGAATAATTAAAAAGCAAATCAGGCAAAGTAAGAAAAGGTTAGAGAGTCATATTGCAAAACTTAGTAAATCAAACCCGAAGGAATTCTATAGTTACATAAGAAAAAAGAAAGTGCTAACTTCAGTAATTGGTCCACTTACAAATAACAATGAAGACTATACCGATAATGAAGTAGAAATGGCAACCATACTAAATTATTATTTTGCATCAGTATTCAATGTAGAAAATACAGCAGAAGCAATACCAGTCCCGACAGTACATGAAAA
>JAWZYT010001697.1:65000-87500 GCA_034508575.1 Petrolisthes manimaculis
AGATAGATAGACATAGATAGATATATAGAGATATATAGATATAGATAGATAGATAGATAGATATAGATAGATAGATAGATATAGATAGATAGATATAGATATAGATAGATTGATAGATAGATCCCCGGACAACGTCGGGTATCCCTGCTAGTCTAATATATAAAACACTCTGTCTGTGTGTCTGTCTGTCTGTCTGTTTAGCCACTATGCACGCGCTCATCCGTTCACCGAGAGTAATAATTTTTACATACATTTTATCGCTAAAGCCTGGAGAGTGTCTTGGCCTTATAATTTTTTTTATTTTTTCAATGATTAACCCCTTAAAAACGACTGTTTTCCTTCCCCCCCCCCAGCTGACAAATGTTGGTCAATTTTGTCATTTTTCAACTTTCATGTAGGCAACATTTTTTCTTACAGAATGAAAGAGCTTGAATTTACACACCATGAACTGAAAACGGGAGCCTTCTAGGTGTACGCAAAAGCGTATAACAAGAGCATCAAAGTCTTCAAAAAATTAATAAAATAATATCACCACTCTCTCTCTCTCTCTCGACAACCACCTTGCCATTGGTGAGTGAGCTTGTGTGATCTGTTTGAATTTGGCTGCTATGCTGGGGGACATATAGTCCAGTAGGGTTACCCATGCCAGAAAGGTAGCGTTATTAGGATCCTGACTAGGAGTTGTCAATTCTTCACATTTCCCCCTTCTTGGTGTATCTCCTAGCATCCCCCTACTAGTCTTTTTCGGTTCTGTTACTATTAAGTTTCACAACTGCTCCTCAACTGTCCATAAAAAAAAAAAAAAAAAAAAAAAAAAAAACTTCATCACTTTGGATATAAGTTTTTATTGTTAAGGACCTCACCAGCTACCTTATGCCGTGTGAGAAGGGAGGCTTTGGAACCTCCTAAAACAACACCTTTTAATGCTCACAGGTTTCGAAAGGGCTGAGATTGAAGGGATCTCAGGCGTGTGGGGTACGAGTAATGGAGATGCCTCAGGACCCCCATAGGTATTCTCTTAGATTAATTAGCCTGACCAGCTCCCTGTGACCATTCTTAGGTGCCTAAAGGCTCGACTGCTCTTTGGTGAGAGAGCTTTCATGCCTCGCTGGCTGCCAGGCCAGTAAAAGATCTCGGATTAAATCGTGGGTATTTAGCTTTACTATTTGCTTTAAGTTTGGCCGCGGATGGAGGATTAGTAGGGATTAGTAGGACAACGTTACACTTCAAGCACCCCTGTCGAAAAATCAGAGTCCCATTTATTTGGGACTCTTGTGCTGCTCAGTTGGGAGCTGCGGCACGATTGGGGCCGTCCGGCCCAGGGGAGACCTTAGGGTTGGTGTGCTTGGCTCATAAGGGTTTCTGTCGGCTGAACGACCGAAAACCTTCTGGAAGTAGGCGGATGAGACTTATGCGAGACTAAATCACATTACCCTTTCTTTTGTATTATTGGTCTTATATTGAATTAGAGAGAGATGACTGGTCCATCAGCAAGAAAATTTACATGTTCTACATGCAAGGTGTACCGCTGGTGTGAGGACTTCAGCGGGAGGAGTGCGAGTGACCTAGACCCCTCAAGTGTCTGCGACTTTTGCAAACTCGAGGAGAGGCTAATGGAGCACATCGCACTGCTCACGAAGGAGAACAACTCCCTAAAGAAGAAAGTTCTCCAAATGGAGTCCCAGAGGTGTGACTGCCACGTGAGAGACGAGGCAGTCCAAGGAGCTTCTTCACCGAAGAGCTCCACCACGGCAGTGAAGAATAATAAGAAGAAAAACAAAGAAGAACAACAAGAATGAAGAGGGAAAAGAGACTGCAGAAAAGCAAAATGGAAAAGACTCTGCAGAAAAGTGTGATGAAGAAGAGGAGGGGAATATTGAGAAGGGAGAAAACCCCAAAAAGAATATTGAGGAGGGATTAGAGGAAAGTGAAGACAAGGCAACAAAGAAGGAAAAGAAATTGAAGAAGGAAAAGAAATTGAAGAAGGAAAAGAAGACAAAGAAGAAGCAACCTGGAGGAAGTGACAAGCCCGGCAGGAATTCCAAACACTCTCGGGTTCCTCACAAGGCATCTCGTGCTCCTACCAAGGAGAAGCCTGTGGATATACACATTGTAGGTGATTCCCAGGCACGAGGGCTGCAACCCCTAATGGCAGCTCGCCTTCACACTTCTGTGAAGGTGAATTGTCTACCAGGTTGTGGCAATGCTAACCTCCGAAAGGAAGCTGAGAGGATCCAAACGTCCAGATCTGCTGTCATTGCACTCATAGTGAGTGGTAATGACATCTACCTGAGAAATGGTAGAGTAGGCATGACTGAAGGAGTCCTCTCGGATGTGCTCGGTGCAGTAGATGACTGTGGGTTAAAAACCCGCAGAAGGGTAGTTGTTGGCATGCTCCCAAGGAGAGGCCCTTCAGGGACTGCTCTATCAAAGAACATTGCAGTAAATCAACGACTGGCTGATTTGTGCACTGCTGAGGGGGTGTTCTTTGTGGACCCCTACACCTCATTCTTTGGTAGAGACGACCTCTACCAGAGAGATGGCACACATCTCTCACCAAAGGGGAAAGAAGTCCTTTCCAAATTAATGGAAGACACCGTCCGACGATGTCTCAGGAGCACTCGACCGAGCGTGGAGGAGAGCCCTTGTCGCTATGCTAGAGTGACCCCAGAGGAGACATTCGCCGAGATCCTGAAGAAGGATATCCCTAGCACTACCAAGACAGTTACCAAAATGGGAAACGGAGGAGAATAGGGAGCCCTGCAGTTGGGGGTTCCCTAAACGTTCTATTGTTCAATGCCAGGTCCATCCGAAACAAGTTTTTGGAACTGCGGGCCCTCGTTGCAACAGAGGAACCCGAGATGGTGGCCATAACGGAGTCATGGTTGAGAACCTCAGACAGAGATCTTGTAGGGGAATTCGTGATTCCAGGCTACCAACTCTTCCACAAAGATAGAGAAGACAGAGGGGGGGGGGGTGCTGTTGTATGTAAAGAACTCCATCAAATCGATGACCTGCAACATCACATCGAACCACGAGCTGTTTGGAGTTGACCTAGAAATAGGCACTGCAAAATACCGAACCCTGCTGCTTTATAGACCCCCTGGACAACTCAGTGAGATCGACAGGGACCTGTACCAGTTGCTGGGTGAACTAGTGGACGGCAGGGTGTGCATCCTTATGGGGGACTTCAACACACATGTTGACTGGGAAACCAGAGAGCCCTCTGTAGAGAACACACCACTCTTGGAGTTTGTAAATGATGAATTCCTCACTCAATGGGTAAGGGAGCCAACAAGAGGTGATAACATACTCGACTTGGTCCTCACCTCTGAGGATGACATCATTCAAGACCTCTCTGTAAATGAAGAAATAGGTGGAAGCGACCACAAGCTTATAAGATTTTCAGTTAAAGTCCCTAATATGGAGATCGTGACCCCGGTGCATAGAAAATTAGACATGGGGAGAGCGAACTTTGCAGGTCTTCGTGAAGGCGTTGCTGAAATGGAACTAGAGGAGGGAGAGAGTGCTGATGATCTGTGGAGGTCATTCTTGTCTTCCTTCATAGAGCTTCAGTCGCGCTTTATTCCTCTGAAGGGAACAGGACAGAAGTTCATTCAACCGAAGTGGTTTAATCGGGAAATCCGTAACCTACTAAGGGAGAGGAGAACAACATACCGTCGAGGAAAGACATCTGGGGACTTTGACGGTCATAGACGATTAAATCGAAATGTGAAGTCCAAAATAAGGGCGGCTAAGCGTGCTGAGGAGGTACGTGTGGCTAGACTCTGCAAAGAGAACCCCAAGAGTTTTTCAGTTATGTGAATGGCCGTAAACCAATCCGACGCAGGATCGGTCACTTGGTGAATGAGGATGGAGCATTGATGCACTCTGATGCAGAAAATGCTAACCTCTTAAATGAATACTTCTCTTCAGTGTTCTCTGAGGAGAGTGGTCTCATTCCCGAACCTTTGGACTTCTCCAGTGAGAAGTTGGAGGCAATGGTCTTCATCCGAGAAGAAATTGAGAGAAAAATAATCGAATTAATTGCAAACAAGTCCCCCGGTCCGGATAGGTTCTTACCTAGAGTGTTGAAAGAAGTGCATGGTGAAGTATCACGGCACCTGTGCATGGTCTTCAACAGGGTATTCCAGACTGGATGCATTCCTAGAGACTGGCGTGAGGCAGAGGTGACTCCCATCTTCAAGAAGGGAGATGCCAGCCAACCGTCAAACTACAGACCCATCAGTTTAACCTCGATAGTCTGTAAACTCATGGAGAGCATCATGGTGGACAAAATAACGGCACACTTAGAATCAAATTTGCTACTAAGGGGTTCCCAGCATGGGTTCCAGCAGCACCGGTCATGCCTCACAAATCTGGTTGAATTCTTCCATTTTGTTTTCAGTGAGCATGATCAGGATAAAGCAGTCGATGTTGTCTACTTAGACTTTCAGAAAGCCTTTGATAAGGTACCCCACCGCCGCCTCCTTCGGAAAGTGCGTGCACTGGGCATAGACGGAAATGTGGCAAATTAGATAGAGAACTGGCTAAGTGACAGACGGCAGCGGGTAGTAGTGAATGGACAGGCTTCAGAGTGGGTTCCCATTACTAGCGGTGTTCCCCAAGGTTCTGTTCTGGGACCACTACTGTTTATCATCTATGTTAATGATATGGATGGTGACATGGTTGCCAAGATTTCCAAATTCGCCGATGATACTAAGCTTGGTATGAATGTCGCGAAAGAAGGAAATACTACCCGCTTACAAGAAGATCTTAGGAAGATCGGTGAGTGGTCTGACACGTGGCAAATGCCATTTGACGTGAACAAATGCAAAGTTATGCATATAGGCCACAGAAACCCCCGAACAGATTATACCCTTAAGGGCAATGCTCTCGTAAGCACTGATACTGAGAAAGACTTGGGTGTAACTATCACTAGCGACCTCAAGTTCTCAAAGCAGTGTATTGAGGCAGAGAAGAAAGCCCAAAGGATGTTAGGGTACATAAAGCGACAGTTTGGATACCGGAACAAGGAGATAGTACTTTGTCTGTACAATTCCCTTGTCCGACCGTACCTGGAGTATGCAGTCCAGTTTTGGAGTCCCTCTTACCGAAAGGATATTACGAGATTGGAACGAGTGCAAGCCAGGGCAACCAAACTTATACCCTCTCTTAGACACAAGAGCTATGAAGATCGGTTGGTAGAACTCAACCTGTTCTCTTTGGAAACTCGGAGACTGCGTGGTCAGCTTATCGAAGTGTTTAAAATACTACGAGGCTTTGACAATGTAGACTACAGGGACATTTTCCAACTCAGTGAGGGAACAACCAGGAATCATGGCTACAAACTTGAACTGAAGCGATACAACCGTGATCGGTGTGGTAAATTTTTTACATACAGCATCTGCGGTACTTGGAACGCGCTTCCTGCTGATGTAGTCAACAGCAACTCTGTGGATCAGTTCAAGTCCAGATTAGACAAAGTCTTAAATCACCGTCTAGATGTTTAAGCCGTTGTGTGAGTGTTCCTTGATGGTTTCACATGACACATTATGGTTTCACATGACACATTCGAGGACGGTCACATACTTGCACAACTAAACCCACAGGTACCCTCTTTGTATGGATCGTAAGGTCTCCTAGGGTACTTCTTTTCCTTGTAACTCCTTGTAACTCTCTCTCTCTCTATGTACATGTAATCATGTTCTTAGACAGACAGACAGACAGACAGAGACAGATAGATAGATAAAGATATATATATATATATATATATATATATATATATATATATATATATATATATATATATATATATATATATATATATATATATATATATATATATAGATAGAGATATAATAGATAGATATAAATAGATATAGATTTAGATATATTAGATTTAGATATAGATAGATTTAGATATAGATAGATAGATATAGATAGATAGATATAGATAGATATAGATAGATATAATAGATATATAAATATATATAGATAAATAGATAGAGATAGATAAATAGATAGAGATAGATAAATAGTAGAGATAGATAAATAGATAGAGATAGAGATATAGATAGAGATAGAGATATAGATAAATAGATAGAGATATAGATAAATAGATAGAGATAGATAAATAGATAGAGATAGATAAATAGATAGAGATAAATAGATAGAGATAGATAAATATATATATATATATATATATATATATATATATATATATATATATATATATATATATATATATATATAGATAGATAGATAGATAGATAGATAGATAGATAGATAGATAGAGATAGATAGATATAGATAGATAGAGATAGATAGATAGATATAGATAGATAGATATAGAAAGTTAAATAGAGATAGATAGAGATAGATAGATAGATAGAGATAGATAGAGATAGATAAATATATAGAGATAGATAGAGATATTGATAGGGATAGATAGAGATATTGATAGAGATAGATAGAGATATTGATAGAGATAGATAGAGATAGATAGAGATATTGATAGAGATATTGATAGAGATAGATAGATAGAGATAGATAGATATAGATAGATAAATAGAGCTAGATAGATAGATAAATAGAGCTAGATAGATAGAGATATAGATAGATAGATAGATAGAGATAGATAAATAGAGCTAGATAGATAGATAAATAGAGCTAGATAGATAGATAAATAGAGCTAGATAGATAGATAGATAGATAGATAGATAGATAGATAGATAGATAGATAGATAGATAGATAGATAGATCACCCTCCTAATAAGTTCACATACAAATAATTAGAGGAAATTTATTGACAAAACCACATGTAGGATCTTCACCCGGACAACGTCGGGTATCGCTGCTAGTTAATAATAATGATAATAATAATGATAATAATAACAATGACAATAACAATAATAACAATAACAATAACAATAACAGAGAGAGAGAGAGAGAGAGAGAGAGAGAGAGAGAGAGAGAGAGAGAGAGAGAGAGAGAGAGAGTTACATAGAATCACAGACCACAACAGACCTTACAGTTCACACGAGGTGATCTGATTAGAAGGTTACTGGTGAAGAATGAATTTCTTCCCAGTGATAGTCGTATATAAGCATAGAAAAGTAGAAGGCTCTCTCCCCACCCTCCACTCCCTCCGGCCTGAGCCGTACTGGAAATAAAGTTAGGAGTCAGAACCTTGTGAGGTTGGCAGAAAAAAACTCCACAAGGAAATTTTATAGGAAAGATAGAAAGTAGTTGAAATTTGGCTAACTTGCCTCCTGTAATGGGCAAAAATTATTCATTAGTAAACATTGAAAGTCAGGGATTAGACGCAAGGTGTTTATCTAAGTGACGCTTGAAGCTGTCTACGGTATTACAGTCTATTACGTTACGGGGAAGCCCATTCCATAAGTTGACGACTCGGTTAAAAAAGAAATTCTTGGATTCGTATGAATTAAAAAATTTACCTATGATTTTACAGCCGTTATCTCTCGTGTAGTTTGATTGATCGATATTGAAATATTTGTTGCAGTCCATATTATCTATGCCTTTGATTATTTTGAATACCTGGATTAAGTCGCCTCTCAATCTACGTTGTGCTAATGGGAATAGATTTTATTCATTTAGCCGCTCCTCATACGTTTTGTTTCTTAGACTTGGTATCATTCTAGTAACTTTACGTTGGACTCGTTCCAATATTACTATATCTTTCTGGTAGTACGGGCACCAGGCTTGGACACAATATTACATAAGGGGACGGACCAAGGAATTATACAAAGTGAGGATTGTGTATTTAGACTTATACTCGAATGCTCTGCCAATAAAGCCGATAGTTTTATTTGCTTTCTTAATTACTTCCGTACACTGCTGACTGGGTTTTAGGTTACTTGATATTGTTACCCCTAAGTCTGTCTCTTGATCCATGCTTTTAAGTTGATTACCATTTAACGAGAAGTTTGCAGTTACGTTACGATGTCTGATGTGAAGCACTTTACATTTATCTACATTGAAGGAGATTTGCCAAGTTTTCGCCAATTTGAGAGAGAGAGAGAGAGAGAGAGAGAGAGAGAGAGAGAGAGAGAGAGAGAGAGAGGAAGGGAAAAGCAATATTCGCGTGGGGAGATGAAGGTTTGAAGGGTGGGAGGCAACAGAGGGAGGGAGGGAGGGGCAGGGAGAGAAAGAGGGAAGAGGGAGGGAAGGAGAGAGAAAGGGAAGAGGGAGAGACAGGGGGAGAGAGAGCAGAAAGGGAAGAGAGATGGAGGGGGAGGGACAGGGAGAGAGAGAGAGAGAGCAGAGAGCAGAGAGAAAGGGAAGAGGGATAGGTTGAAAAAGAGGGAAGTGGGATGGAGGGACGGAAAGAAAGAGAGCAGAGAGAAAGGGAAGAATAAGGGGGAGGGACATGGAGAGAGCAGAGAGAAAGGGAAGAATAAGGGGGAGGGACATGGAGAGAGCAGAGAGAAAGGGAAGAGAGATGGTGGGACAGGGAGAGAGAGAGAGAGCAGAGAGAAAGGGAAGAGGGATGGGGTTGAAAAAGACAGGGGAAAAGATGAATAGGAGAAAGGATGAAGAGAGAGTGAGTGATGGGGGAAGGGAATAATAAAAATCAATGAGTGAAGGAAAGAGGATGGGAAAATAACAATAAAAAGGAAAGAAGAATGTACTGAAAGAAACAAATAACAATTAAACGAGTTAGGATAATTAACATAGAAGTTCTTTATTACTTCCTTTCATCTTTCTTTCCTTCTTTCCCTCATTCCTTTCTTCCTTCCTCTATTCCTTCCTTCTTTCCCTCATTCATTCATTCTTTCCTTCTTTTCTTCATTAATTAATTCATTCCTTTCTTCCTTCCCTCATTTCTTCAGTCTTTCTTTCCCTCCTTCCTTCCTTCATTCTTTTCTTTCTTCTTTCCCTCCTGCCTTCATTCCTTCCTTCCGTCCTTCCTTCCTGCATTGTCTTTCTATATTTCTTTGTTCCTTTCCTTCTTTTCATCGATCTTTCAGTTTTTCTTTATTATCCTCCTTCCCTCCGTTTCCTTTATCTTTTCCTCTCCCTCTCTCTCTCTCTCTCTCTCTCTCTCTTTCTCTCCCTCTCTCTCTCTCTCTCTCTCTCCATGTCCCTCACTCCCCCCCTCCTCCTCCTCCTCCTATTCTTCTTTATCACTCTCCCTCTGTTCCTCCCTTTCTTATCTCTTTCCTCTCCTTCTTCAGACAACATTATCTTCCACTTCCCTCCATTATTCTCTCCATTTCCCTCTCTCCCCTTTTCTCATTATCTCACTCTCTCTCTCTCTCTCTCTCTCTCTCTCTCTCTCTGTCTAATTCTATGTTCACTTAAATAGTCTTTATTCTTCTGTCTCTCTATCCTTCCTTATGACTTTTCAAACTGTGGGTGATGTTACTGGCAGATCCACCAGACAACGAGATCACCTTTATGTACCAAAAACTAACACACATTCCGGTACAAAATGTCTTTCA
This sequence comes from Petrolisthes manimaculis, assembly GCA_034508575.1. Taxonomy (NCBI): domain Eukaryota; kingdom Metazoa; phylum Arthropoda; class Malacostraca; order Decapoda; family Porcellanidae; genus Petrolisthes; species Petrolisthes manimaculis. The sequence continues at coordinate 74,471 of JAWZYT010001697.1, forward strand.
GTCAGGGGTCCAAAACTATGGAATAATAAAACTGAGAGATGTATTATTAAATGGAAACATATTGTGATATTTTGACTTTTAAGGAGGAAGTACAGGCTACTATTTTATCCATACAACTTGTCTTAACATATTCATCTATATCCATAGTAGTATTAAGTACCATAATGTATTTTAGTTTTAATTAAGTGCGATATTGTATTTTAATTTGATGTTAACACGTGTATGAAAAACCACTGCTGGTGGAAAAACTTTATTATTATTATTATTATTATTATTAGTATTATTATTATTATTATTATTATTAGTATTAGTATTCCTCTCTGTCTCTCTACCCTCCTTCCCCTCTCTCTTTCTCTCTCTCTCTCTCTCCCCTCCCTGTCTCTCTCTCTCTACCCTCCCTCCCTGTCTCTCCACCCTCTCTCTCTCTCTCTCTCTCTCTCTCTCTCTCTCTCTCTTTCCACCATTTCTTTCTCGTCAAGTTGCTCTGAGCTGATCAACTTTTTCCCTTCCTTCTCTCATTTTCTCTTATCCACAGAGACTATTTTGTTCTGTGTGTGTATCTGTGTGTCTGTGTGTGTGTGTGTGTCTATGTGTGTATCTGTGTGTGTGTGTCTATGTGTGTATCTGTTTGTGTGTGTGTGTGTCTGTGTGTGTATCTGTGTGTGTGTGTGTGTGTGTTTTATCAAAGTCTGGGCCGCTTCTGCTTTCATGTCTGATAACTCGACACTTATGTATCTAACTGTGTAATCTCTCTCTCTCTCTCTCTCTCTCTCTCTCTGAACTTACACACCACCCCCTATCAGGCAAGCAAGGAGACAAGCATAATCCATTTCAATTCATATTCCTCCCTCCTCTCGTTTCCCCACTTTTTTTTTTTGCATAGGAAAAATCGATCATACATCCTAAAGTGAATGCCAAAAGAGGCAATAATGTATCCCTGGTTAAGAGGGTGCGGGAATAGGGGGACAGGCTTGGGGGGGGTTAGAGGGTGCGGGAATAGGGGGACAGGCTTGGGGGGGGTTAGAGGGTGCAGGAAAAGGGGAACAGGCTTTTTACCCACGCCAAGCCTGTCCCCCTATTCCCGCATCCCCCCAAACGCCCCCAAGCCTGTCCCCTACTCCCACACCCCCTTAATTAAGTAGATGTACAAGACGAACCACTAAAAAATATCGAGGTGAATATGAGGTGAATATGAGCCTGGCAGCGTTAAGGGGAGGGTATAGGTTTGACATTTTTGGAGATTATGATTCCTCCAAACTATTCCAGGCAACAGGATACCATTATTTTTCTTCATCTAGGTCTGTTCCTGGCATACTTTGGAGAAATCAAGGCACTCCAATCTATCAAAAGTACTCTCCCCTTAATAATATTTATATGGTGATTAATAGTTTGTTGTAGAGAGAGAGAGAGAGAGAGAGAGAGAGAGAGAGAGAGAGAGAGAGAGAGAGAGAGAGAGAGAGAGAGAGAGAGAGAGAGAGGAGAAAAAGAGAAAATGTGAGGAAAAGAATGAATGTTTTTAAAATATGTGTTTGGCCAAATTTTCGGCATTTTACCCAGTTAACCAGTGAGGAATGAAGCCAAGAGGGAGGGAGAGGGGGGAGAGAATGAGGGAGGAGGAAGGGGAGAGGGGTGGGGAGGGGGAGAGAATGAGGGAGGAGGAGGAGGGGAAGGGGAGAGGGGTGGGGAGAGGGAGAGAATGAGGGAGGAGGAGTAGGGGGAAGGGGAGAGGGGTGGGGAGGGGGAGAGAATGAGGGAGGGGGAAGGGGAGAGGGGTGGGGAGGGGGAGAGAATGAGGAGGAGGAGGAGGGGGAAGGGGGAGAGGGGTGGGGAGGGGGAGAGAATGAGGGGAGGAGGAGGAGGGGGAAGGGGAGAGGGGTGGGGAGGGGGAGAGAATGAGGGAGGAGGAGGAGGGGAAGGGGAGAGGGGTGGGGAGGGGGAGAGAATGAGGGAGGAGGAGGAGGGGGAAGGGGAGAGGGGTGGGGAGGGGGAGAGAATGAGGTAGGAGGAGGAGGGGAAGGGGGAGAGGGGTGGGAGGGGAGAGAATGAGGGAGGAGGAGGAGGAGTAGGGGGAAGAAGGGAGGGGGAGGGAGAAAAGGAGGAGGAGGAGGGGGAAGGGGAGAGAATGAAGAAAGAGGAGGAGGAGGGAAGGGGAGAGAGGGGAAACAAGGAGGAGGAGGGGGAGAAGGGGGAGAGTGGGGAGAGGGGGAGAGGGGGGAGAGGGGGGAGAGGGGGGAGAGGGGGAGAGGGGGAGAGGGGGGAGGGGAGGGGGGAGAGGGGGAGAGGGGGGAGAGGGGGAGAGGGGGAGAAGGGAGAGGGCGAGAGGGGGAGGGGGGAAGAGAATGAGGAGGAGGAGGGGGAGGGGGGAAGAGAATGAGGAGGAGGAGGGGAGGGGGGAAGAGAATGAGGAGGAGGAGGGGAGGGGGGAAGAGAATGAGGAGGAGGAGGAGGAGGGGAAGGGGAAGGGGAGAGAGAGGGAGAGGGGGTAAGCAAGGAAGGAGAAGGAGGAGGAGGAGGAGAGGAATACTCACATGAGATTATCCTTCCTTAGTTAAAACGTTATTATCATTTTTGATATTTTTAGGGAGATAATTATTTTTTATTGACAAAATTTACTGGTGGTCTGTTTTTGGAATAGTTTTGGGGGAAATCAGTAGCTCCAAATTATTCTAACAACACCGTAATTATGGGACCCTGTGATCGTGTATGAGACTTGGTGGCTTCTGATTCCTCCTGTCTGTGCCACGAAACAACTCCTTTTAAGGGGGGAAAGTCTTGTGTTGGTGATTCTGGAGCAACTGATCCTCCATACTATTCCAAGCAACAACCAAAGCACTCAAATGTACCAAAAAACGAATTACCATCTTAATTAATTAAATGTAGGTGTAGGTGTGAAGCACTCTCAACCATCAATTTCCTGAATACATACTCTTCCCCCTCCTCGAGCCTGTCCCCCTACTCCCGCACCCCCCCCCCCCCCCCCCCCCCGTATTCTTAAAAACGAGAATAAAAAAATATATATTTATATACATATTTATATAACTTTGTGTGATGTTATTGTTGTTGTTGTTGTTTGGTGATATTATTTGCTGCAGCAGTAATTAGAGGATAATTGGGTTTTCAGTCGTTTTTATATCTCCTTTTACATTGTGTTGGAGGGGGAGGTAATGGTTGTATTGCGTAGGTCTTTAGGGGTAGACCGGGTAGAGGAGGGGAAGGAGGGTGGTGGGGGTAGGAAGGGAGGGAAGGAAGGGTGCAGGTGTGAGGTTGCGGGTGGGGAGGGAGGATGGGGGAGGGGAAGGAGTGGGTGGGAGTGAGGTTGGGGTGGTGAGGGGTAGGAAGGGAGGGGTAGGAGGGGAGGGGAAGGAGGGGTGAAGGAGTGAGGTGGGGTGGGGGTAGGAAGGGAAGGGAAGGAGGGGTGCAGGTGTGAGGTGCGGGTGGGGAGGGAGGATGGGGGAGGGGAAGGAGTGGGTGGGAGTGAGGTTGGGGTGGGGAGGGGGTAGGAGGGGAGGGAAGAAGGGGGGGAGTGGGAGTGAGGTGGAGGTGAGGAGGGGCCAGGAGGAGAGGGAAGAAGGGGGGGAGTGGGAGTGGGAGTGAGGTGGAGGTGAGGAGGGGACAGGAGGAGAGGGAAGAAGGGGGGAGTGGGAGTGAAGTGGAGGTGAGGAGGGGTAGGAGGGGAGGGAAGAAGGGGAGGGAAGAAATAGTGGGTGGAGTGAGGTTGTATGTGGGGATGGGGGAGAGAGTGGAAATGGTTTGTTGGTGTAATAACTTTGATAATTCTTGCAGCATCAATTCACCAACTGTACTTACTAGTAGGTGTCATAATAGAAATAATAATAATCTTACTGAAATTATTGACACATAGGACGACAGATGCGTTTTTTTTTGTTTTTTTTTGGTGTCTTGACGTGTTGCATGTGTGTGTATGTCAACTAGATTACACACATATATACGGAGCATATCAATTGCTCACTAAATTATTATTACCATTATTATTATTACCATTATTATTATTATTATCATTATCATTATAATTATAATTATAATTATTATTAAAATCCTTTTTTATTACCTCAGTATCTGTTCACGTACAGTCACGATATTAACAAAATGCATTAACAAAACACTATTAAACATTACAATCTGCAATCCTTCAGTCCAAACCTAAGATTATGGTCCGGCGCTTGAGATATACCCGCTGTATTTACAACCGCTGTATTTACTGTATTTACAACCAAAAATAAAAAATGTCTATGTTTTTACCGACTTAACATCCAGAAATATGTTTATTTATCTGTTACTATATTAACAGCCACCAAAAGTAAAGAATATCTATTAATTTTATTACTGTATTTACAACCATTTACCTTTTTGTTTGATTTAGCACTACATGAAATACTAGATTTACCTACTTACAATAATTTCAATAATTCACTTCTTACCTTGGGATAATGGCCAGTCTTTCCTCAACTAAATGTGCACGTCGGTAATTGGTGTTTTGCTTTCTTATGTAGGGTGCAGTTAATTAACTCCAATAACAGTTTAAATTGTTTCAGTTGTCATTCTGAAGAAGTCATAAAACTTATATGGATTGTTTATCAAGTCTGGAAATAAATGTCCAAGGCTTCCAAACTTTGGCCTTTTAGCATTAATTTCATGACTCCATAATCTTGAACACCTACTGTACACCTACTCCTTCACCGCCTCATGCAGCCACAATAACACTAATATTTCAGTGAGAGTGTTTGCGTCCATCCTCGTCCAACACTGTTATAACACTACTCCTACCCGGCTAAGCGGCTTAGGCTGGCTAGTCCATACACCCGTAGTTTTAAAGCATTTGAGGAGCTCTATGAACCCTCCAAATAATCCAGGCCACTAAACGCTTCAGTGTTTCGAATAGGGAATCTGTTGCCTGGAGTAGTTTGGAGGGTTCATAGAGCTCCAGTAAGGGCCCTCAAATGTTTTAATACTACGGGGGTGTTAGTCCCTGTTGAACTGGATTTCGATTGTTTTACTCAGTCAGTGGGAACGGCGCTGATTCAAAACGACTCGAGTCATATGACTCTCCTTGACTTGACTCGACTCGAATCGCTTGATGTAAACGCAGCCTTAAATTAAGGCAGAAATTCTGGAGGGCTACTGAATCTTCCATACTATGTCACGAAACAGATCCTCACTATTGGTAATACTGACCTGTATACCTGGTGATTCCATGTTGAAGTTCCTCAAGGTGTCTGGCCGAGCAGCCCCGGTGATTCCATGTTTTCTGGGATAGTTTGGAGGGATCAGTAGCCTTGAGGTTTGCCTAACAGAACCTCTCCTCTTAATTAAGGGTCTTGCTCTGATGGTTAGGGAGTGATGAGGTAAGATTACATACTTTTCTCTTTTATATAATTATAAAGGTGGCAGATATTAAACACTTATTGCATGGATCAGGTTAAACAAAGTTCAGACAGTGTTAAAGATATGTTGAACGATCGGACAAACTGGTGTTTCGAGTTGGTAACGAGACAGGGTGAGCTTCATTTTCGATGACTTGCAGTTTGTTGTTTGTGAAAATGAACCTCACACTGTCTCGTTACCAACTCGAAACACCAGTTTGTCCGATCGTTCAACATATCTTTAACACTGTCTTCGCCTTCCTATCAATCAAGGAGGGTGCGAAACTTTGGTTCGCGACTGTACAGTTGGACACATGAATTGGTGGTACAGCCCAGATGAAATATACTTGTCTCATTTGAGTAACCAGTGTCTATTATCAGGTAGTTGCTTTTTATTACCATCCTCAATACTGACTTCTGCCCCTGGTGTCTCCTATTTGGCACTAAGGAACTTGATATTGGGAGAAATTGACCATTTTTCGCTTGGGCTATTCCTCGAATTTCTGTGTCCAACTGTACAGTACAGTTTCTAAAAACGGTATTACGACAACTATTGATAGAACTTTAACCCTAGTAATATTCACAACTATTTGTAGGGACTATAAGCATGTATAACAGAAGGAACTATACATGTCCTTTTGTAATACATACTTATAATCCCTACAAACAACTATGGACATTAATATATTTAATGTTGTATCAATAGTTGTCGCAATACCTTTTTTGGCAACTGTACACTCGTGATACATAATTTCTGACCAGAGTGTGAGGAGCAGAAAGCTTCGAATCGCCTGGTATTGCTCATTTCCCCAACCAGTGCACAATATACAGGCTGAGTTCGAATGCAGGGTGTGTGTGTGTAGTGCCTGCCGTTCGTCTCTGGTCAGGGATTACGCATCACGAGTGTACAGTATTAATCCAGGGAAGGTCACACATAAAACCGCATATTATTATGTCAGCGAGATAAATACACAGACACTGGTTTATAGGATAATGCTAGATGTAAATTTTTTTTCACAAACTACGAGCAGCAAGAATTAGTATTGTACTTCTCAAATTCACCACGTATTACATTACCCTTCTTGAATAAAAGCCACATCTTTTAGAATCAGGTTGGTTATTGATACGACCCTTTTAAACGTAAAGCTTCAAGCGTATTATATATTTATAGATGTGAGTGAGACTGTGGTAGAGGTCTAGTGCCAGCAATTATTCCTGTTTTTCTTTTTTTTTCACCTCCAAGGTAATATATCACAATCAACCCACCACAACACGCACATCATAAGGAGGTACTTAGTAAAAAAGGAGTGAGTAACTGCCATGCATTATGCTGTTGTGGGGTCGGTGGTGGGTCGGTTGAGGGTGGCGGTGGTGATTGTGGTAGTGGTGGCAGTGGTAGTGGTGGTGTTGGTGGTAGTTGTGCCAGTGGTAGTGGTGATGGTGGTAGTAGTGGTGGTAGTGGTAGTAGTGGTGATGGTAGTGGTAGTATAGGTAATGGTAGTGACAGTGGTGGTGGCAGTGGTAGTAGTGATGGTGGTAGTGGTGGTGGTGAATTGGATTTTAGATTACTGTATGATTTATCAGTTTTATTACATTCGATTTTGTGGGAAGCGAGCAAACTCACCCTCATAATTAAGTGGTTGGATGGTGACGTTGGAAGGTGATAGAGTTTGACATACAGTACAATCATATAGTACTGTACCTTTGTTTTATTCTCCTTCAAATACCTTACAAACTTGGTGAGCAGTAAACATGGTATGATGACATCAGGTGCAGCCATCACTCAATTATTGGTACCTTTCTCAACCGTGAAATGTAGTTGTGAAAGGCACAGTACCAATATATGTGTGATGTGGGTTGGGGCCGAGGTGAGGGAGTACAGAGGGTGTTGTTGTTGTATGGGTTTATAATTCAGAGGAAGGTCGTTCATCAAAGTTTAATTAAGGGGGTGTGGGAGTAGGGGACAGGCTTGGGGGGAACTGGGGGGTGCGGGAATAGGGGGACAGGCTAGGGGGTGGGTAGAAATCCTGTCCCCCTTTTCCCGCACCCCCCTAACCCCTCAAAACTCCCCCAAGCCTGTCCCCCTACTCCTGCACCCCCCCTAACCCCCCACCCAAGCCTGTCCCCCTATTCCCACACTCCCTTAAAGAAAGTGAAGGCAGGTATCAGAGTATAGGTGCTGTGGTAAGAGAGGTAATGGGGCTTAGCACGTAAGGTGAAGGTATATTATAGGGGCCACAATAAGGGGTTTGGGGTTTATGGTATACTCCCTGTTCAAAACTTTTGTTCCTTTTGGCCTCTTATGCTTAGATAGATAGAAATAGATAGATAGATAGATAGATAGATAGAGCGATAGTTAGATATATATATATATATAAATAGAGATAGTTAGATAGATAGAAATAGCTAGATAGAAATAGCGATAGATAGACAGATAGAAATAGCTAGATAGATAGAGGCTATAGTGGAACACAAATTTTGAACAGCCTATAGTAGTGGTTATTAGGGATTGATGGTGGGGGTGGGGGGTGGAGGGGGAGGGGGAGGGGGGTTATATGTAGGTAGGAAGGAGAGGGTTAAAGGATAGGGATGGGGTGGAGTTTTGGGTACTAGAAAGGGGGACAAAATGTGTGTGCGTGTGTGTGTGTGTGTTTGTGTGTGTGTGTGTGTGCGTGTGTGTGTGTGTGTGTGTGTGAGGTGTGTGTGCGTGTGTGTGTGAGGTGTGTGTGTGTGTGTGTGTGTGCGTGTGTGTATGTGAGGTGTGTGTGCGTGTGTGTGTGAGGTGTGTGTGTGTGTGTGTGTAGCAGGGTTACATTGGCTGACTACTGGGGTGTGTCTTAGCATGGAGGGTAACACATCAAACTTTGTGACACCTTGCCGCGCCTCGAGTCTGTCCGCGTCTGCCGTAAATCTAACCCGGGGTCTTGATTTATACTTTGCACAAGACCTGCATTGCCAGGGACCAACCTCGAAAATATTGCTCCAACGAGGCGACGACAAACTCAGGAGGAGGAGGAGGAGGTGGTGGTGGTGGTGGTGGAGGGATGGTGAATGTGTGAGTGTTGAGGGCTTGAGAGTGGGTTGATAGGAGTGATATTATAGGTGTTATGGATGGGTGGGATAGTGGAAGGGAGTTTGGGGATGAAGGAGTGCATAGGATGGAAGAAGAAATATTAGGTGTTGTAGATGGGTGATGTGAGTGTAGGGGTGACAGAAGGGGCGGAGCAACAAGATGGACGAGGTGGCTGTACTGTAAGGAAGAAGGCGTGAGTGAGATGAATGGGATGGTGGAGTCGTGAAGGAGACGGAAATAAATAGCGAATAATATGAGGAAGTGGAAATCTGATGTCAGCTGTGAATTTGTGTGGAGAAGCTCAAGCGATTCGTCCTCCAAAACTACGATACAAAACAGACCCCTAGTTGTATATGGAGGTACTAGAACGTTTCCTGGCATAGTCTGCAGGAAATAGCAGCCTCCCAATAGCCTCTGGCTAACACAGTGGTAAAGTCTGTGGCTGCAATTCCGTGGCCCAGCGTTCGATCCTTGCTCGGGACACTGTTAAAAATGCCACTGATGCCAGAGGTTACCATCCCTGTGAGCAGGGGGTGGGGGGTTTGAGTCAGCTGTCTGAGGTCTTCCTGCTTAGTCAACCATAGCCGAAGCTGACTCGGGTCTCAGGTGGGTGGAGAGGTCGCTGGGCCACGTATTACAGGGATCATCCTTGTGATGCGTGCTATAATTGTGTTTCATACACACAGTGTGTGCTACACTTTGTCCCAGTGACTGCCACTCGCTGGCACCTTTAATAACCTTTAATAAGCGGTCCATGACATTATTTTGTAGCCGTTTCCTTCGTCCTACCAATTCAGTTGCTGCCCATCGTGTTAATCTTTCTTCAACTCCTAACTTAACCCAAACCCAACCCAGATCAATTCCCTTAACCTCATCAACTCCTTCTGCCCCCCTCCCAAACGACGACATACAAAAATAAATTCATCCCCTTATCATGCTAATCTTCCTCCACCCCTTCACCTACCTCACATTATCAACCCACTCCTGCCCCCCTCCCTATCGACCCTCTCCTACCCTCCCTCCCACCCCAACGACCTCCCTTGACCCCCACTCCCCACCCCCCACCCTTACATTATCAACCCACTCCTGCCCCCCTCCCTATCGACCCTTTTCTATCCTCCCTCCCACCCCAACGACCTCCCTTGACCCCCACTCCCCACCCCCCACCCTTACATTATCAACCCACTCCTGCCCCCCTCCCTATCGACCCTCTCCTACCCTCCCTCCCACCCCAACGACCTCCCTTGACCCCCACTCCCCACCCTTACATTATCAACCCACTCCTGCCCCCCTCCCTATCGACCCTTTTCTACCCTCCCTCCCACCCCAACGACCTCCCTTGACCCCCACTCCCCACCCCCCACCCTTACATTTGAGCTGAGTTTCCCTCGACTCAATTTGCTGAAGGGTGACTGGTGTTTGGCTTCAGCAGGAGGAAGCAGTGATTGTGTGTGTGTGTCTGTGCGTGTGTGTTGTGTGTGTGTGTGTTGTGTATGTGTGCATGTGTGTGTGTTGTGTGTGTGTGTGTTGTGTGTGTGTGTGTGAGTGTGTGTGTATGTACAGTATGTAAACATATGACTGTGCTTGCGTGTGTATATATGTGTGTGTGTGTGTGGGTATATTACCGTGTATTTGTGTGTGTATGAGTTTACGCGTGAAGATGTGTGTGTGTATGTGCATTAGCAAATGAATGAAAGAAAAAAATGAGAGAGAGAGAGAGAGAGAGAGAGAGAGAGAGAGAGAGAGAGAGAGAGAGAGAGAGAGTACATTAGCCTTATACATTAACAAAAATTAATACCAAGCGAGATTAAGTCCAATACTAACTCTCTCTCTCTCTCTCTCTCTCTCTCTCTCTCTCTCTCTCTCTCTCGTCCATCCAATAATCATGCCCTCCTGCCTTCGTTATTACTTATGAGCCTTTTCCCCTTCACTTTAATCTCTATTCTCGTCCACAAAAATCACGTCAAATATCATTGTCCCCTTTCTGGATTATACTGAAATGTATCATGGTGTAGTTTTCAGCTTCTCGTACATCAGTCCTTCCTTCCTTCCTTCCTTCCTCCCTTCCTTCCTTTTTCTTCCTATCCAAAGCTTGTTGCTCTCCTTTCTATCTGTGTCTTTCTCTTCAATCAGTCCTTCCTTCCTTCCTTCCTTCCTTCCTTCCTTTTTCTTTCCTTTCTTCCTTCCTTTTTTTTTTCCTATCCAAAGCTTGTTGCTTTCCTTTCTATTTCTTTCATTCTCTTGGGGCTCATATAAAATAAAATAAAAGATATATGATTTCAGCTATTGGTGTTGAAATTAGTGAGTGTTGTTCGTCAAATAAGACTTAGTGTCCTGTTGATATGTAAATATTTTATGTCGAGTTAATAATTTCACTGTTACTGTGACCTAATAGTAATAATAGTAAGGCCTATGTTTCTTGGCACGGCTTGAAGGAATCCGTAGCATCCAGTTTACACACAATCCCACCCACTATATGAGGAGGTAAATATATATCAGAGCGTCTTGATTCCTCCAAAGTTTACCAGGAAACAGGAGAGGATTGACAACAATAATATGGTGTTCTGTTGCTCGGAATAGTTTGGAGGAATTAATTGCTCCAGATTTAGTTATATTAAATAGCTGAGGGAAACACTTGAATTGGAGAGGGTGAAAATTTAGACCTCAGGTCTCTCTCTCTCTCTCTCTCTCTCTCTCTCTCTCTCTCTCTCTCTCTCTCTCTCTCGTAATTTGCATCTCTTTTGCCTTTCATATACGCCTTTCATTACTATCCTTCCTCTTCCCCTCTTTCCTCCAGTTATCTTAATTATTCTCCATTCTATTCCTCTCTCTCTCTCTCTCTCTCTCTCTCTCTCTCTCTCTCTCTCCTTCTTTATTCCTCTTTATCATCATCCTTCGTTTGCTTTTCTCTATTCCTTTATCCGTTTCCTCCTCTTCTCTCCTTCAGTTCTCCTTATCATTTCCTCTTATTTACTATTGAATTTCCCCTTTTTTATCAATTATGATTTTTATCTCTTTTTATCTTTATTCTGCATCATCATCATTTCTGCCTTCTCTCTCATTTATTCCCATTCTATATTATATTCTAATTCTCTTTATCATTAATTATCCCTTTCCCCTCTCCTTCTCTCTCCACTCCAATATTCCAACCTCCATCCTCCTCCTCCTCTTCCTCTTCCTCCTCTTCCCCCTCTTCCTCCTCTTCCCCCTCTTCCTCCTCTTCCCCCTCTTCCTCCTCCTCCTCCTCCTCCTCCTTCTTGCCTCCTATTCCTCCTCCTCCTCCTCTCTTTCTTCCTTCCCTCGGTTCATCAAGTCTCACTTATTCCCCTTTTCATTCATTCCCTCCTTCCTTTGCCTTTCCTTCCTTTTCACTTCAGTTCTCTTGCCCCCTCCACCTCCTCTCTCTCTCTCTCTCTCTCTCTCTCTCTCTCTCTCTCTCTCTCTCTCATATGATCAATTATGCCTTCATCCTTTCCTTCTCTTAATTATTCACAAGTTGTAATATTTGTTGCTGGGATCTGTGCTTCCTTCCCTTGGGTATTAGGCTACACGAGTATAAACATAAACACAATCTTATTACATACATACACCATCCCATCTATAAATAAGTAACATCAACACAATATCATTACATACACCATCCCATCTATAAATAAGTAACATCAACACAATATCATTACATAGATCACCATCCCACCTATACATAGAGTTACATAGAAACCCAGACCACAACAGATTTTACGGTCCACACGAGGTGACCTGATTTAAAGGTTACTGGTAGAGAATGGATTAATCTTCAGTGATAGTCGTAGATAAGGATAGCAAAGTAGAAGGCTCTCTCCCCACCCTCCACTCCCTCCGGCCTGAGCCGTACAGGAAATAAAGTTAGGAGTCAGAACCTTGTGGAGTTGGTAGAGAAAACTCCACAAGGAAATTTTATAGGAAAGATAGAAAATAGTTGAAATTTGGCTAACTTGCCACCTGTAATGGGCAAAAAATTATTCATTAGTAAACATTGTATAGATAAGTAGCATAACACGCATTCAATACAGACAGACTCACGTTGAAATTAAGGGGGTGTGGGAATAGGGGGACAGGCTTGGGGGGGGGGGGTTAGGGGGAGGAATAGTGGGACAGGCTTTCTACCCCCCCCCCCCCAATTCTGTCCCCCCATTCCCGCACCCTTTTAACCCACAATGAATAGCGGGTACACTTTGGTCAAAGATCGTCCGGCTTCACTAAATTGAGGGTCCTTACTGGAGCTTTATGAATTCTCCAAACTACTCCAGGCAACAAATTCCCAATTAGAAATACTGAAGGGTTCTGTGGCCTGGATTATTTTGGAGGATTCATAGAGCTCCATTATCATCATCATTATTATCATCATTATCATCATCATCATCATCATCATCATCATTATCATCATTATTATCATCATCATCATTATTATCATCATCATCATCATCATCATCATCATCATTATCATCATCATTATCATAATCATTATCATCATCATCCTCATCATTATCATCATCATCATCATTATCATCATTATTATCATCATCATCATCATCAT